>APFE030645393.1:2404-23836 GCA_000404065.3 Pinus taeda
TACAGGTGGACAAAGCCATGACAGCAAGCATAAAGACGCTGAGCCAACTCAGCACAGGTACTCGGCATCAACAGCAGCATCAGCAAGCACAGGTGGCAAGGCCAAGAATATACAAAAATCAAAGTGACAGAGCACTTCAGTCTATATTTATGATAAAGCCGCACAACCGACTTCGCAGTGCCCAAAGGTCAAAAATCCGTCCTGACAGCAGTTAAAGGCTTTTAAGTATCATTTATACTTGCAATAACTTCTCATCTACTCTCCCTGTACGAGTGTAAGAGATATTTTCCTCTCAGATGACTCCATACCTGAGATATTTTTGTATGTAAACTCTATATATCCCCCCTCGCGTTTGTTTAGAGGGGTTGGACTCCGGATGTAAGAAAAATCTCTTGATATCTTCTCTGTTATTCTGATATTGTAAATTCTTAGACAGTTAATACAAAAGACAGTGGGATTTCTTCAATGATGTTGGTCTCTTGATCTCCTGATGGTGTGTGGCTCAGAGTTGCAGGATTCCTGTGTATTGCGTGGCTCAATAAGTTTTTCTCATGACTCTTTATTTCACCTGTGTTCCCTGTTATTCTATATCTCTTTCATGTTTTCTATACACTTAAAAATCTAGGTAGTAAGGAAAAAGGATAGTCTCAGGACTTAGTCATTGACTACCCTGAGCTCAATCCAAGCTACCTTGTATGTTTTCTCCTGATAAAGTATTTAAAGAGTAATTCTTCATTGCTACCTTTAATACTGCATCATCACAGTTTGTTGTTGTTTTAGGAATTCAAGTAATTGCTCCTAGATAACTAATCCCTTGTTACAATATTCAGCTTAAGTAAAGAAATCTTAATTGCTCTTTGCTGGTTGTTTTCACCTCACTCTCACAATCTACATTTTGTTTCATGGAATACACACAGGCCCTGTAGCTACACCTCACCGAAATCAAGACCTCAAGGGAAAACACTCCAAGACCCCATTGCCCAATGGATTAACCTCACCTGCAGATAGACTTTAAGGAAATCAGAAGCATCCTCCCAACCAAACACAAAAACAACCAAAAATTCACTTCACAACTAGCCTAAAACCTTCACTAAAAGCAGTGACAAAACCTTATAGAGAGAGCCCTCTCTGACTACAGCTGGGCTAGAAGTTGTAGCCCAAAGATTGGTTAGTGGTTACCCCGGCCGTATTCTCTTAGGAGTCAAAGAGAACAACCTGGGTGTTAACACTTGGTATCCAACATCAACCAGAGACTTGACCAAAACGTACATAGGAACCTGTTGTCCCGATCTAAGATAATGGACTGTGGGATCCCAAAGTGTACCCAGACTCGTTCAAAGAAGAGATTAGTAGTGGCTTTTGCTATGATCCTCTTCTTGCAGGGCGCCATAATGACCATCTTAGAGAATCTGTCGACGACCATGAAAACACAGTGATTTCCATGCTTAGTGGAAGGGAGGCTCGACATGTAATCCATGGATATGGATTCCCAAGGTCGACTAGGAGTAGGTAGAGGAATATATAAGCCTTGCTGCTTGATGGTCAGTTTGGCAATGACGCACACACTGTAGGATCTGAAGTAATTCCCAACACCTTGTCGAAGGTTTGGCCAATAAATTTACTTTTGCAACACTGCCATTGTATTCTCTACTCCGAAGTGACCAGTGAACTGACTATAGTGCGCCTCTAAAATCATCTTGGCACGCTCACTCAAAGGAACACAGAGGTGTCCCAGGTGACATAACAGTGTATCATGGAGGTGAAATTTTGGAACTTGCTTGCCTTCTAGGAGCGTCTGGTATGTGTTGCCAAATTCTGGATTTCTCTTGTACAGATGCGGCCACCGCAAAGTATCGTTCCCACAAGGGCCTAGCATAGTGGTCAGCGCCATGACCGACAGTCAGCTGAGGTAGTCTACAACATTATTGGTGTTTCCCTTCTTGTACTTAATGTTCAAATGGAACTGTTGCAGGTATGTGGACCATTTATGATAGCGATCATTATGCAACTTCCCTTGTGTTTGTATGAAATGAAAGGGTCGGTGTTCTGTGTGGGTGACCGTTTCCTTCCTCATAATGTAATGCTTCCATTTTCGGCAAGCCTGCACAATGGGATACATCTCTTTGTCATAGGTTGGATTCTTTCGGACTGTGTCTGAAAGTGTCTTACTACGACATGCCACTGGATGCATCTGGAGGCATAGTTAGAGGCATATGATATTAGATGCCCCTACCAATAGCATAGTCAAAGGCATCTGTCTCAATCTCAAACGGTTGTTGCAGGTTTGGTAATGTGAGCACTCATGCAGAGAAGAGGTGATGCTTCAACTCAGAAAGCACCTTCTGTTGGGATTCAGACCAAAAGAATTTTTCTTTCGCTCCGCCTTTAGTGACTAGACTCAAAGGCCAAGTGATATGAGAGAACCCCAACATGAACATGCGGTATAAATTGGTAACACCCATGACCTGATTAAGAATATTAGATTGATGTGCTAAGATCCTCCTCAAATTAGAAACAAAATGCTTTCATTGTGCTTAAGGATTCATGAGTTTTGTAAGTGTAAAATGAGTTTTTATGAACAATTTTAACATAAATAAGAGACTGAAAAACAACATAAAAATGTACAGAACATCACCAAAAACACATCACAACAGGAACATGATGAAGGAGTTCACCCCTCCTGGGCTATGTCTCCTTGGTCCAACTTCCAATGGCTCGGGCCTCTCTATTATGCTCAAAAGTGTAAAAAGATGTGTTTATAATGTTCAAATGCTTCTGAAACCGCCTCAATGAGTCCAGAATGTCCAAAAATGGCTACCTAGCCTCTTTTTGCAACAAATTTGGTCAAAAATTGGAGAAGTTATGACCTCTCCTAATTTCTCCACTATTCGCTCTAGAAATTGCACAAAATTCGGCATCATCCTACAAATTCGCCCCATTTTCTGCTAATAGAGCGACAAATTACTCGAATTTCGGGTGGATTTTTAGGACCGTTAATTTAGCCACCGAGGCATAAAATCCAAAAGATTGGTCATATGGGGGGCCATGCGCCCTGGGGCTAGTCCCCGGTGCTGGACCCCTCCCTCCGATGGTTACATAACATGCTAGCAGTTTAATGCAGGAGTGTTCATATGGGAGTCGTTGGCGGTGATTGTTAGCGATCTTCGTTGGTGGTGATCGTCGACGGTTATGGTGTTCACATGGGGGATGGTTAAGTCCCCCTGACCCCCCAACCATTGCGACAATAAACTTTATTATGAACCTACCTCCCTTACATGTTAAGAAACATAGTGTGGGCGCATTGATGAGTTCTTTGGTCTGTGCTATGGGAGGTCGTGGCGTCGAACCCAACCTTCACCCTGTCTGCCATAACAATTTTTTCATTAACATGAGGAGGACACATGGCGGCCTCAGGCTTAGCCACGTGTCATCTCCTCATTGGCCCAAACAAAAGACACGTGGACCAATAGAACGATGCCACCGAGCCTGAGAATATTTTTAAGAATATGTTGAAGGAATATATCATAAGAATATACCAAGAATATTCTTTTTTTTTCTAACTGGGCTGTATGGATGCCTAGGCAACATCCCTGTCAGAACTGCAAAATTTGTACCTGTTTGACAAAGTGAACAGATCGCGTTTCTGGAAGCATATGGTGTCCATTTCATGCAAAATGAGTTGCGCCAGATTTAGAATGACAAACACTACGTGGTCATTAAGGTTCCACACCATTCTGATGACTTTGATTTTTGAGCACCTGATCAACCCATAAAGTTGTGTAGCTCTGTTAGAGTGGTTGGTCTTGGCCAATCCCAAATGACTTGTATCTTGGCTGGGTCCACATGCACACCCCTCTCATCAATGATGTATCCCAGATATTGAACCTGGGTCATACCAAAAGTGTGTTTCTATAAATTGGCACACAACTTGTGTTGTTGTAGAGTTTGGAGGATCTGTCGAATATGGAAGAGGTGCTCTTCCCAACTCTGGTTGAAGATCAGGATTTCATCCAAATACATCAGCATGAATGAGTTGGTGAAGGGTCACAAGATGTCGTCCATTAACCTCATGAAAGTGGCAGGGGCATTCGTCAACTAGAAAGGCATGACCAGCCATTCGAAAAGGCCCTCCTTGGATTTGAAGGTAGCCTTCCACACATCGAAGGGTTCGATTGGTACCTGGTGATACCTGGACTTCAAGTCAACCTTGTTGAAATATTTGGCCCCCTTGAGCTGGTCGAGAAGGTCATCAATCTATGGGATTGGATACCTATTCCAGACATTGATCTTGTTCAGCGTCCGATAGTTAATACAAAGTCTCCAGGTCTCATCCTTCTTTTGTACTAACATGATCAGGCTCCCACATGGTGATGAACTTGGCATTATGTACCCATTCTTGCAACAATTCTTGAATTTGCCTCTTGATTTTGTCATTCTCCAAAATAGAGCGTTGATAGATCGATCCATTGGGCAGTGGCGCACCTGGGGTCAGATCAATGGAGTGCTTGACCTGATAGTGTAGAGGTACCCCTATGGGTGAGGTGAAGATGTCCTTGTACTACTCCACAACCGTGTCCATTTGTTGTTTCCGTGATGAGTAGCCCTGTCTGGAGGTCGTGGCCACAATATTCTTCTTGCCCTAAGGGTGAATCATAAGGAAAACAAATTTCCTAGTTTGGGAAGTGATCTTACTACATTGCTTCACAGTGATCAAAGAGATGGTGGTAGTCAGTGCTACCTCTAGTATCATGTACAACTTATTTCCCAAAGTAATAATAATAGTGCAGGACCTAGACTCATACACAACACGTCGCTTCCACAAGTATGGTTGTCCTAATAAGACATCAAAAAATTCAAGAGGAGCAACATCACACAGTACCTCATCTGTGAAGGGCTTGATGTTGTAGGGAAGGCGACACTGCTAGCTGACACGAAGATCTAGCCCTTGGTGAAGCCACCCGATGTTGTACGATTGTGGGTGTGTTGTGTTCGGTAGGCCCAACCAATTCATGACCTATGCTGAAATGAACTACAACGAACAACCCTTCACCCACATCTGGGAGTGGAAGAGGTGCTCCCCCTCCTCTGGATCTTTAGGCTCATTATTCTGGATCTTAGTAGTAGAAATGGTGGCACTGGGCTACGTGTCAATAATTTTCTTCCCTTTTCCATTCCTCTTGTCAGCTTCTGACTCTGAGTTAGAACATGCATCTGATTTAGAAGCCTTCAGCTCGGCCACCAATGGCTGCTTGGACTAACACTCACTTGTGTTATGAGTGGGGCGCTTATGGAATTCACACCATTTCCCTGCATCCTTCTTTATATTTGTGGTGTTTTACTTTTGTTGCGGCTTATGCGGGTTGTTCTGGGTTGCCTCACCTTGGCTTTGTCCTTTGGTTTGTGGCTTGGGGGCACCTTTCCCTTGCTTTAGATTCATAGATCCAAATTCTCGCTTCTTTTGTTTAAATTTATGCTCAATCTTGATAGCGTATTGATAGGCATTGTTGAATGAGGAGATTTCCCATAATTATATCTTGTCCTAGATATAATTATGTAGATAGCCGTGAAACTTGAGTACTAAATGCCACTCAGAATCCTTAATACCCAACTTTGTGTGAAGGATATGAAAAATATTTGTGAACTCTGGCACATCTTGGTCCCTTCCCTACCACATCGTGGTCCACTTTATGTACTTAGCTTCATAGCTCCTGACAAGGTAATAGTGAGGGTTCACTATCATCCCTCTTCTCACAATAGGTTTCCCACTAGTCCTTGACGTGGGGGGCGACTTTGAAGAGTGAAAAATTAATCTTTTCTTGGTTGGAAATGTCATGAATCGATAAATATCCTTCTAGCAGATTTAACCATTTATCTACAACATTTGCATCTATCTGACCTTCAAATATGGGGATGTCAAAGTTAACTTCTACCTTAAAGGGAGTGGTGCTCCTAGAGTGGTTGTCGGATGAAGATGCGTCTCCTGTGGCTAGCCTCGAAGGATATGGGAAAAGTTGTCCATCATCGCGTTCTTTTGTTGCTCGAGGGCTTCTTTGAACAATATTTTGAAAGCATGTCTAGCTCCCTCATATTTCTTTTCTTTCACTATGGGAGGTCATCAAGGTTTGTGAGGCTGGTCTTGCAAGGGTTCAATCAGTTTGAGCACTAACTCTGTATATCCCAACCTCGTTGGGGACATGCAAAGAAAAACAAAGAAAGAGTAGACCACTCTAATACCACTGATCCGAAACTAAACATAAATGCAACAAAATAAAAATATAACCACAAATACAGAGATGCAACAAAAATAATACTTCATTTCATTAATATCAAAGAACTAAAATATGCTTAGAAACATAATGGAAATAAACCATCTCGGGTAATGGTAGCTTATCTTTAAGAAGAGATGTGGTGGCTACATGCCTCTGAACTATGTTACAATAAGGCTCAAGGGCATTTTTATTACTGAACGACAAGGGAAAACCTTAAACAACCAAAACCCTAATCCTAAGAGATGGAATGCCAGGAGTTTGTGGGCCCCGTTGGGGTTAGTTGGGCAACCAACTTCCTGAGGTCGTAACTTGGTCATATTATCTCCATTTGGCGCATATGATACATTGTTTGAAATATTTCTCTGAGTACTACAAGATTTTCCGCAGGCCCCTATCCACCATTACAGGCCTACTCTCGACCTAAAAAAAAACGTCATTTAGGGGGTCAAAACTGCTCCGAGAGTTCAAGGATAAAAAAACTGCTAAAAATAGTAGATGCTGCTATAAACAAGGAAACTAATGAACCAACTGGAGGTATAGGTGGAATAGGAGGGTGGCTACCAATATCTACACGGATCATTTGATTTGATGCAATTAGAGTAGTCATTTCAATTCAATTTTTGATATCTGTCTTTTTCAAGTTTGGTAGAAAGAACATGTGCATAGAGTTGATCTTAATTTATTTAGTTGCGACTTTAATAAAAAATAGAAATCTTAGCATATATTGTGCATATGCACTTCATAAGTACGTGAAACTTGGTTGACAATTAATGAAGTAATTTAATTATCAATTAGATTGCCCTACAATGGAGTTCAACAGGTGAAACGATTTAACCAACCCTTTCCTTGTTCACCAAACAAGAAAAATGTATATATCTTTATACCCAAGGAAAAATCTTTGAATCTTCATCCTCGATAATGGTCCTAATTTGATGTTGATCCTTGAGATGTTCTTGACTAGGGAACTATGCCAAGGCTTCCATTAATTTTAATTTTTTAAAGAATTGATATCAATCTTATAAATAAACCTCTCAAAACCCAGAAATATAGATTACTTACCCATTCTACAAGAAATCTCTCAAATGTAATAGACAATTTAAAAGTATCATAAGAGTTATGATGAATAACAAAAGCACAAAACATAAGATGAATTTAATTCAAACAATTCACTAACTTTCTGATATGATAATGAGATCTACGACAATTATTAAGGTATTACAGACTCATGTGCATGGATATGCCTATGTTACTTTGTGCAATGGATCGATAATATTGTGAAATACATAGACAATGAAGCAGTTAAAGAACATAATTGACAACACACATAAACACAATAGTTTAATAAGGAGTTCACCCAACACTCCTGGGCTACATCTCCTGGTCCAGCCTTCAGTGGTGACCTCTCTATTATGTCTTCAAAACAGAGTTTTACAAAAGTATGAGCTCAATTTGAGTCTCAACACACAACAATTACAACAACAAGAGTTTTGCTTGAACCCCTCAAGCCTATCTGAGTACACAAACTCTCTCTATCACTCTCTGTCTCTGTCTTTGTTCTGTCTTAGCACTGCCTGTCTGTTTTCTTTCAATCTGAGGCTTTAAAGCCAATCGGCACTGCCTGTTCATTTCCTCTTCTCGGGCTCTCTGGCTTCCCGACCTCTGTCTACTCAGATCCCCCTCTGAGCATTAGCAATCATTTCTAAACACTTTTAGGGATGGTGGCTACCTGTTATGTGACAGAATGGGTCATCAGGCATTTGAAACCCAAAAATTGGTCGTTTTCTGTTTACACAGAGAAACGCTGCAAAACACGGGAAAATCCGCCAAATCACTATTCATCGGATTTGAAATATTATGAATCCACCTTATAACTCCTATCGGGTCCGTCTTTATAACACTTATCGCATCTCCACTATTGATCCTAGAGATCTAGATCCAACGGCTGTGGTTCATTTCAAGCGACTCTTTCATACAGAGGTTAACTGCCCGATGAGGGTGGTTTTCTCTCTCTTTAGCCTAGACACGTGGTAGCCAATGTATGGGATGGGGCGGAGGCCGACCCAAACCATTTACCACCTTTGGCCTCCCGAAATCCTGCTTATTTTGTGTTTTCCCTTTTATATAAAAAAATACATTAAAACATGAAATCCTGCTCATATTGGACTTGAAATAGTATTCAACAACTTTAATAAACCCTTTCGGGTCCGTAATATCGCATTAGCTGCATTCCCTTTTTAATCCATTCATTTGGCGGAAATGCGAAATACAAAGGAAATTGATGTTTTTCAGACTTCAAAATATATAGAATATCGTATATAATGTTATCGGGTTTGACCATCGCATCGCATATATGTATATGTGTATAGCCTTGCTCCTCTGTGGTTTGCCGACGCGATATTGCGATGCAATGTGGGCCGTCGATCTGCGTGCTTGATCGACAGTCCTTGTTGACCCCGCTGATCGCTATCACGTATCCCTTGTGGTCTCTGTCGATAACCTCCCTTTACCACCGCTGATTGCGATTTACCAATCGAATCTAGACCGTTGATCGGCCAGATCCGATGGCTCCGATTCAAAGTTGTTTTGACCACCAATAAGCCTATTTTTCAATGTTTTATCCATGTTTTTCATGCCCGATAGTGTTATCCACCTTTTTTAAAGGTTTTCCCTTTGCGATAGTTTTTAACCATATGAAGACTTAGAGGGTCTTAGGATCCATTTAGATCACGCCTTGCTACTGAAAAAAATTTTGGACCACCAAAAGTTGGTTTTTAAGCATCAATCAAGTGAGGATACAACTTCCTCACTTGTTCAATCTCTATCCATTTTGCACTGCTTGGTTTTGAACCTTTGAGTCCAATTCTGAGGTACTCAACATCCCCTTTGTGTGTAGTTCTCACCTTCCTGTCCAGAACTGTATCTTCCTGCAACTCATTAAGATATTTAGGCAATAGATCATCAATAGAAGGCAATTGACTTTGCTCTTCAAGATCTTCAATCAATGAAGGTTCAAACAGTCTCAAGTTCTCTTCATTAACTACTAAATAGATGTGCATGTAAGCTGGAAAATCAAGGTGAAAAGCATTCTCACCAATTTTCTCAAGTATCTTGAAAGGCCCATACCTTATTGGCTTCAACTTCTTACTTTCACCTTGCATTCTATCTTTGCTGATGTACAATAAGACTTGATCACCAACTTGGAAGCTATGCTCAATTCGATGCTTATCATGCCTTGCCTTGTACTTGGCCTGGCTTCTCTCCAGCTATTCCTGCATTGTCTGGTGAATTTGTTGGATCTGTTCAATGAACTTGGTTGCTTTATCCACATCACTGTGTCCATCAACTGTTATGTCTTTACTAAAGACAAAATCCAAGGGAGACCTTGGTATAAAACCAAAACAAGTCTCAAAAGGAGATCTTTGTGTAGAAGAGTGCTTAGCATGGTTGTAAGCATGTTGCACATAACACAAATGTTCATCCCAAAGCTTGGGATGCTTGCTGCAATAACCCCTGAGCAACTAGATCACTGTCCTGTTGACCACCTCTGTTTGGCCATCTGTTTGTGGATGAAATACTGTGCTCTTCTTCGGTCTGGTGTCCATCAATTCCCATAGACTTGACCAAAACTTCCCAACAAATCGAGAATCTCGATCAGATACTATGGAAGTGGGTAACCCAAAATGCACCCAGACATGTTGAAAGAACAACTTCACTGTTTGTTCAGCTATAATCTGCTTGTTACAAGGTATTAAAATACACATTTTGCTGAATCTGTCCACAATAACATATAAGTAGTCATGACCTTTTCTAGATTTTGGCAATCCCCCAACAAATTCCATGGAAACACTTTCCCAAGGATGAGAAGGAACTGGAAGTGGAGTGTACAAGCCTAGTTTTCTATTGTTGGGCTTGCATTTTAGCACACATGGTACACCCTTAATATATCTACAAATGTTTCATGCATTCTTGGCCAATAACAAATCTTTGCAGTGTGCAACTGTTTTTACTTACACCAAAATGACCTGATATTAGAGAGTATGTGCTTCTCAGATTATGTTAACTCTTTCAGTTTGAGGAATGCATAACTTTCCCAAATGATACAAGAGTTGGTCCTTAACATGATAATCCAATTCTTCTACTTGTTTTCCATGACTTAAAGTTGCATATACATATTTAAAATCTACATCTTGAGCATATTGGTCAATGTAACTTTCAAGCAATACTGAGTTATGCTTAAGTATAGTAGATGCATTTATAATTGGTCTTAATAACATATCTACAACTTTATTGTGTATGCCCTTCTTATATCTGATGACTAGATGAAACTGTTTTAGAAAACCCATCCACATATAGTGTCTTAATTGCTGCAATTTAGTTTGTGAGTGTAAATATTGAAGTGGTTGATGATCAATATGTATAACTGTTTCTTTGCCCAATAAGTAATGTTTCGAATTTTTCACACTCTGCACTAATGCATACAATTCTTTATCATATGTGGGATTATTAACTACTATAGAATTAAATGTCTTAGAATGATAACATATGGGTTTACCATGTTGCATCAACACCGCTCCCATGGCATAGTCACTGGCATCTGTTTGAATCTCAAATGGTCTTTGAAGATCTGGCAATGTTAGTACTAGTGTTGTACTGATTTTTTCTTTCAAGGTGTCGAAGGCTTTCTGCTATTTGCCTCCCCATTGAAACACCTTGTTCAATCCTGTCAAAGCATGTAAGGGAGCCGCAATCAAGGAAAAGTTAGCAATAAACTCTCCAATATTGTGTTGCTCCTAGGAAGCTCCTAATTTCTGTAGAAGATTTGGGTTTAGGCCAATTAACATTGACTTCAACCTTAGAGGAATCTATCTTCAATTCACCACCCCCTACAATATGACCCAAATAATTCAAAGATGTTTTGCCAAATTCACATTTTGATCATTAACATAGATATTTTGTTTTTTCAAAACATCTAGAGTCTGCTTTACATGCTTCAAATGTTCTTCCCATGTTTTACTAAAAACAAGAATGTCATCTAAATATAAAAATACAGAATCATCAATAAAAGGTCGGAGTACATCATTCATAACTCTCATGAAAGTGGCAGGAGCATTATTTAAGCCAAAAGGCATAACTAGCCATTCATACAACCCTTGCTTTGTTTTGAAAGCAGTCTTCCATGCATCTTGTTTTGCAACTCTAACCTGATGGTAGCCATTACGTAAGTCCAACTTGGAAAAGTAAACAACTTCTTTCAACTAATCTAATAGATCATCTATGCGAGGAAGAGGATAACAATTCTTGATCGTTATTTTATTCAGTGCTTTGTAATCAACACACATCCTCCATGAACCATCTTTCTTTCTCACCAATACGATTGGAGGTCCACATGGTGATGTGCTTGGTCTTATGAACCCTTTTTCGAGCAGCTCCTGTACCTGCTTCTTGATCTCTGCATTATCCAAAGCAGATAACCTGTACATTCCGATGTTAGGTAACATAGCATCTTTTTGCAAATGAATATCATGTACAATTTCCCTTTTGGGTGGCAGACCTTTAGGTTCTTGAAATAGGATATCATATTCTGAAACAACTTTTTCTAAATCAGCTTTCTGTTTAGCATCACATGCTTCAAATACATTGGTTTTATCAGGGGTCTTTTCCTTTACAACCATTAGTAAAAATTGCTTGCATGAATTTACAATTCTTTTCATCTACCCTGAGTTTATGAGAGTATAATTATTTTTGAGTTGATGAGCTCTTACAATATATTCTATTCCATCTTTTGTGAGTTGATATTTATTTTTAGCTCTATAGAAAATGGCTCTTCTATCATACAAGTAAGGACTTCCTAAAACAATACCACATATATCCAAGTGAACCATAGAAAATTTTAGGGGCGAATGTTCGCCCTTTGGCGAAATTAAGGGGTTTTAAATTTTTAGTGGGCGAATATTTGTATCATAGTACTTTTTTACAAATCACCTCAAATAGCCCACCTTATTTTAAGGGAGAGGGTAAAAAGGTAAATTTAGCCCTTGAAATTAGGAGTTACAACCTTCCATTCGCCCATTTTCATGAATAGGTTTTATTTAAGTGAATCCGAATAGGTTTTATTAAGTGAATCCTATGGGCCAAATACCATATTTATAAAAGAGGTATGGTAAATTAATAAAAATATAAATAAATGAGAGGTATGGTAAATAAATAAAGTATTTTTTATATTTACTCCATAAGTCACCTTATATACATGCAAGGGTGTAAACAAATAAAAATATAAGTAAAGTGGAGGTATGGCAAATAAATAAAACGTCTTTTTATACTTACTCAAAAGGTATGGTAAATAAATAAAAATATAAATAAACTAGACCAATGGTAATAAATAAAACCTCTTTTTATATTTAGTCCATAACCATTGTTCTATTTATGAAGGCTCAAGAAAGAGGTTTTATTTAAGTGAATCCTATGGGCCAAATACCATATTTGTAAAAGAGGTAAGGTAAATTAATAAAAATATAAATAAACGAGAGGTATGGTAAACAAATAAAACAATTTTTTTTTTTTATTTATTTTTTTATTTTTTTACTCATAAGTCACCTTATATTTACGAACACTCAAAAAAATGTGTTATATTTAGGTGAAACCTATAGGCAAAATACTATGGGACAAATACCATGGACTAGATTGTTATTAATACCATGCAAAAAAAACATTATTAACCTAATATTAGTATTAATAAAAATAAAAATGGCACATGTTATTGATCCATAGTATTCACCTGGAATGTAGCCTATTTAAATGAGGGAATTAAACCAACATAGATCCATCTTTACTCTGGATCTACTAACCCTTGAGAGGTATCAAATATCGTGATATGCAAACTAGCATAGAGTGAAAAAATATTTGATCCCTCTCGGGGCTTGGTGGATCAAGAGTAAAAATGGATGTTGTAATTTAATGTATGTTAAACATTTTAACTTGGTTAATATAAAAAAAATAAAATCAGCTGTTAATTTATTATTTTTATAAATTACTAATAATAATTTTTAAGCTCAAGGTTTATGATAACCCATGGTAATACCAAGATCTTACACGATTTTATAATTGAGTAAAATATTCGCCATGCCTGGTGAGAGATTCACCAAAAAAATTATATATACATATTATATTATTGATAAAATCACCTTCCATTTTTCCTATATACCATGGAGATTTTCCCATTTATTATACTTATAAATTTAGGGGGGATTCTTAAAATTTTCCCTAAAGGGAACTATATCCAACTCAACCTCATCTACAAATGTTGATCCAAATGCAAACCTAAGTTTACATTGTCTCATCACTTGTAGCTTTGCTTTATCATATACCCAACCTTATGGATATGGCTTCTTGTGAGGTGTTGTTGGTAGTCCCAACTTCTTTACAATTGCTTCAGAAATCAAATTTACTTGTGAACCACTATCAAATAAAGTATCAATCTTTTGATGCTTGGAAATAACTCTAATATGAAAAAGCCCATGTATTTTCCTCTCATTTTCTTCATTATCAATAGTTTGTGCATAATTACTAGTAGATGCTTCAGAATTTTTACCTTTTATACCTGTGGTTGTGACTGTTGTTTCATCACCTGAGTCTTGCCCCAAATCTTTTTGTATAGCACAAGCAGTCTTCTTCTTCTTGCCATCAAACTTCTTGGGTTTCAACTTCGGATGCAAAGACCAACAATGTTCATCATCATGTCCATCCTTCTTGCAGTGGGTGCATGAAGGTTTGTCTTTCTGTACAGCGTTTGCCTTCCTCTCTTTCCATTTCTGCTTCCTCTTTTCCTTGTTCTTGCTTGCAGTGGGTTTTGATAATCCCCCAATCTCTGGGTTCACATTCTTGCCTCTAGCCTCTAAATGTGTAGCCTGAACAGATACCTCATCTATGCTAGTGGGGTTAAACATGAGAATGGTGTGCCTCAAATAGCTATGTAGACGACCTATATACTTCAACAAGGTTTCGGGTGAGTCTAGAGAAATGCCTAGAATTAAAGCTCTTTTTCTAAATTCTTGGGTATAGCTTTGTACACTTTGCCCCTTTAATTGGCGAAGAGTTTGCCAACTCATCATTGCTTACTGCATATAAGCTAATGGATAGAATTGTTTTTTAATGGCAGAAACAAATTCACTCTAGGTAGAAAGAATTTTACCATGCTTCTTCAAATCAGCTTGTGTCATGCCTTCCCACCACACTAGGGCAGTTCCTCCAAGGTGAAAGCTGACCAGCTGAATCTTTCTCCTTTCTAAATCGATGTTCAGCACCCTGCAATATACTTCAATATGTCTAATCCAGTTATCTAGCTTTTCTGCATTTAATTCTCCATCATATATTGGCAAATCAATTTTTACATCTAATTTGATCAAAGGGCTAGAAGGAGGTGTTGTTAGAGGAGGTTCTTTTCCTTTCCCTTTGCCTTGAGAATGGCCATCTAGAAGAGGCTCCTCTGTTCCTTTTTCTTGCTTGGAGGTTGAAGTATCTTCACCTTGACCTTTCTTGAATTCTCGATACATCTCTTCTACCATGGCTCTCATGGCCATGAAACTGTCCACGAACCGAGAGTCTGATTCTAAGGGAATTTCTTCTGCCATTTTCCTCCTAGGATAGACTCTTCCTATTTCTAGGTTAGTCTTAACCAATTCTCCTTCTCCTAATTTGAGCTTTGTCCTTTGTTAGCATTCACCAATCTAGCACAAGCTTGTCTAACCTTAGCAACCTAAAGCTCTGATACCACTTGATCTGATAATGAGATGTAAGACAATTATTAAGGTATTACATACTAATGTGCATGGATGTGCCTATGTTACTTTGTGCAATGGATCGATAAGATTGCGAAATACATAGACAATGAAGCAGTTAAAGAACATAATAGACAACACACATAAACACAACAATTTAATAAGGAATTCACCCAACACTCCTAGGCTACGCCTCCTGGTCTAGCCTTTAGCGATGACCTCTCTATTATGTCTTCAAAACAGAGTTTTACAAAAGTATGAGCTCAATTTGAGTCTCAACACACAACAGTTACAACAACAAGAGTTTTTCTTGAACCCCTCAAGCATCTTTGAGTACACAAACTATCTCTATCGCTCTTTGTCTCTGTCTTTGCTCTGTCTCAGCACTGCCTGTTTGTTTTCTATCAATCTATGGCTTTAAAGCCAATCGGCACTGCCTGTTCGTTTCCTCTTATCGGGCTCTCTGGCTTCCCGACCTCTATCCACTCAGATCCCCCTCTGAGCGTTAGCAATCATTTCTAAACGCTTTTAGGGATGGTGGCCACCTGTTCTATAATGGAATGGGTCATCGGGCCTTTGAAATCCCAAAATTGGTCGTTTTCTGTTTACATAGAGAAACGCTGCAAAACACGGGAAAATCCACCAAATCATTGTTCATCGGATTTGAAATATGATGAATCCACCTTATAACTCCTATCGGGTCTGCCTTTATAGCGCTGATCGCATCTCCACCATTGATCTGGGAGATCCATATCCAACGACTGTGGTTCATTTCGGGCGGCTCTTTCGTACGGAGGTTAACCGCCCAATGAGGGTGGTTTTCTCTCTCTTTAGCCTGGACATGTGGTAACCAATGTATGGGATCGGGTGGAGCCCGACCCAAACCACTTACTGCCTTTGTCCTCCTGAAATCTTGCCTGTTTTGTGTTTTCCCTTTTATATAAAAATACATTAAAACATGAAATCCCACTCATATCGAACTTGAAATAGTATTCAACAACATTAATAAACCCTTTCAGATCCGTAATATCAAATCGGGCGCATTCCCTTTGTAATCTATTCATTTGGCACAAATGCGAAATACAAAGGAAATTGACGTTTTTTAGACTTCAATATATATAGAATATTGTATATAATATTATCGGGTCCGACCATCGCATCACATATATGTATATGTGTATAGCCCTGCTCCTTTATGGTTTTCTGACGTGATATTGCGATGCAACATGGGCCGTTGATCTGCGCGCTTGATCGACGATCCTCGTTGACCCCGTTGATCGCTGTCGCGTATCCCTTGTGGTCTCTGCCGATAGCCTCCCTTTGCCACCGCTGATTGCGATTCACCGATCGAATTTGGAACGTTGATCGGCCAGATCCGACGGCTTCGATTCAAAGTTGTTTTGACCACCGATAAACCTATTTTTCAATGTTTTCTCCATGTTTTTCATGCCCGATAGTGTTATCCACCTTTTTTAAAGGTTTCCCCTTTGTGATAATTTTTAACCATATGTAGACTTAGAGGGTATTAGGATCCATTTGAATCACTTTCGAAGAAATAGAATGCATGCTAAGCAATTGAATTTAGCACCCAAAAAATGTCTTTAATCGAGACACGAATTTTGGTCAAATGAATCAATGAAATTAAAAACCATTTTTAATACAAATTATATCATTAAAAAAATATCAATTTCTCATAACATCGTAAAAACATATGTAATAATAGTATTATACCATTATTACCCTTAAAATTTAGTCACACATATGAAAATCAAACATATAACATGAACCAGGCTTTGACATATCAAAAATTACAAAAACCAATAATATACTGTCATATTTGGAAAGGAAAAATATTTAAAATATTTAAATAATATTGGTCCAAACTCTCAAATTTAGGTTGATTACAAAAAAATATTATTCTTTGTAATCCAACCTTTACTTGCTTTTATACAACCTCTAAATCTAATCAAAATCACTAGCCTTTAGCAATTTTTTAGACTTGAAGTTACAAAATAGAGCTTGACTACACAAAATATAGGAGTTAACATAAATGGTTGCGAGATGTTTATTTTCCTGTGCTTTTGTTTCTAGAGTTGTTTTTCTAAACCATCCTTGTGCAAACTAAGCAAGTCTCCTCCAATCATTAGTCGATAGTTGTAAGTAGGCATTTTTCTATTATGCAATATCAAGCTCGATGCACTTGTCATAAGTTGGGGCGGTTGAGAATAAATTATTGAATTCCCATATTAAGTAAAAATCATCGATCATCCTATCCATAAAAGTTTGACCCTTCAATGCTCCATTCATGTCACAATAGTTTGACCCTTCAATGCTCCATTCATATCTTTAGATTTGGAAATGTTGTCTCTTTCCTTTTATTTTTTCCTTATAATTTTCAAGAAAAAGGAGATTTCCCTATTTTTCCCCAACAAGTTGGGGGAGCCATTTCTACCATATTATTGAACTTACTTGTAAAAATATCCACTCTTCTCTTAACAATATTACATGCATTTTGAGCTTTATGTGCTTCCATAATTATTGAAGTATGATCATACTTCAAGAGCTCTTAATTCATCCCAGTTTCAGAGTTACGAAAGTTTATAATTTTGTTTATTGATGAAGTTTATTTCCTAATTCTTTAAGATTTTATTGTAAACTTTGCTTAGTATGATGTGCTAAGATTTATTCATCTCCCATCAATATAAAAGAATTCCATAATTTAATGATTACTGCCATAATACAATGGCAAAGAATATGTTTAGCCTCAATTAAATAAGTTTTAATAACCAATTTATTTTACATTTGTTTCAACTTACCTTGCAATTTGGCCTTAATTTTCTAATACTCAATCATAATATCATTTTTTTCCATTATCTACTCTCTCATTATACTTATTTCATAATTTTTGTTAGTAATTATTGTTTACAAATTCCCCCCCTCAACTTTTTGGAGGCTTAAACCTGATAATCTTTTGGCCAACTCCTTAGATGGATCTCTTGGTGTTGAAGGCTAGGAAGATGAAGGCCTCTATCATTTGTGTGCAATTTTCTCCTTGTTTAAAATTTCAATTGGTTTTTCATATAGTTCAAGTCAATTATATGAAGAATTTGTTGTAGTAACTAATCCTTTTCTTGTTGGACTACTTGAAATTCAGTCTGTTCATGATCGATACCTGACATTTTCAACTTCTTCTTTAATGTTAGAATTTCATTATCCCTGGTTTTGGCTAAAGCTTATATTGATTTTTCATGTTCTGGATTAGCTCCCAAATCGAACTATCCACTGCTTTAACTCATCAATCCTCATATGGTTTGTTGCATTAGATAACTTTTCGTGCTTGAGCTACTTTTCAACTTTATTTACCATGGTTTGTTTTTTATTCAAACTTATAGAAATTTACATCAGGCCTTTGAATAACATTTCTCTATTTTGTTTATGCATATCCACTTTTTCAACTAGATTTACTTTATCCAAGTTGAATGAAAATATATTTATTTTGTAATCATTTGCTTTCTTCACTACTTCAACTTTAGGATTTAACACAACTATATTTAACTATCATTTCTCAAAATATAGAGCTGATAATAATTTGGTTTATGAAGCTCCCTATTTACAAATTTGTGGAAACATCCCTTGTTTAATCTTAATATTTTCTAAGAACTAAGAGATAATATTCTCTTGTTTTGATTGCCAACGATTGCTGAAATTTATTTTTCTCCTTGAACATTTGAACTCTATATGTTTGTTGATGGAATAAACTCAGTAGAGAAAACAAACTCACTTAATGATGCTTCCTCTTTACTTTGTACAATTTTTCCTCTGTCCTCTAATTGCTCCTCAATCCTCTACTTCTTACTTGGTTGTTCATCCTCTTATGTATCCAAGATTGTTTTAGAAGACTTAGGACAAATCCTTTTATTATCCTTGTCATGCTATTATGGTGTCTCAATTATTGATGGTTGAGTAGAATGGATAATATTATGTACTTGACTTTGTATTATTCATTTGGACATCTTCCCAACTTTCTTGATTTGCCAAATTATCTAACTCATGTTTGCATACATGGCCACAAGAAGAAGAGTCTTGATTTATCCTTTCTGGGTGATTATAAGGTAAGGATCATCGATCCATGCTTCTCCCTATAGGAAACCCATTTCCTTGAGTATTCTTTCAACTACCTCTTGTGTTGATATGGCATTAACAATGAAATGTCCAACTTCCTTCTTTAATTTGAAGGTCACCTATTATTTCTTAGAGGAATGATCAACATAATCCCAAGCGAACCTCTGCCTTGTGTATTCTAGAGAAAAAATTCTCATTTTCAAGAATATTGGTATTAAAAAAAGTTGAGATTCAAAGCCATGAAATTTGATTTCTATATGATCCTAAAACAAGTACCAATCTTCCACCTTTGTGTCTGGACTTAATTGTATGATCCATTTGAATTTTGGAAACATTCTAGGAGGTCATTTCTCATGAATAAAATATAAGCAGTAGACATGAATTGATTAATGCATTCAATGGAACTTATATTCTAGGATTTTCATTTGACGAATGAGGTCCATTGAATGACTAATGAAGGATTTCCTATCACATCCTATATTTTCAACTAAAGATGTTGAAATCTTATAGCTTGGAAATATAAGAACAAATATACTAGGTATGATTAGAACCTAAAATATCTATTGATATTAAATTTTGTTAGTTAGAAATGTATAGCACCAACAAGATACTAAACATTCTAGGAGGTCATTTCTCATGAATAAAATATAAGAAATAGACATGAATTGATTAATGCATTCAATGGAACTTATATTCTAGGATTTTCATTTGACGAATGAGGTCCATTGAATGACTAATGAAGGATTTCCTATCACATCCTATATTTTCAACTAAAGATGTTGAAATCTTATAGCTTGGAAATATAAGAACAAATATACTAGGTATGATTAGAACCTAAAATATCTATTGATATTAAATTTTGTTAGTTAGAAATGTATAGCACCAACAAGATACTAAACATTCTAGGAGGTCATTTCTCATGAATAAAATATAAGAAATAGACATGAATTGATTAATGCATTCAATGGAACTTATATTCTAGGATTTTCATTTGACGAATGAGGTCCATTGAATGACTAATGAAGGATTTCCTATCACATCCTATATTTTCAACTAAAGATGTTGAAATCTTATAGCTTGGAAATATAAGAACAAATATACTAGGTATGATTAGAACCTAAAATATCTATTGATATTAAATTTTGTTAGTTAGAAATGTATAGCACCAACAAGATACTAGCTATGATATAAATTGAACAAGGGTTTGTGTGAAATTGGGTAAATGGAAGTCATAAATCTTAAATTTATTTCATTTACAACACTACCATTATCACGACCTCAAAGTATGCATATCATAGTTATAACTTGCCTGTATATTTTAGGAAACATGTTGGATTCATAGGGTGGGGGACTTTTAGGGACAACAACATCTTTGCCTAAATAGGACTGCAAGTGGGTAACCTTTTCTTTAGAGCTCAATTCATTATAACTGGAAATTAAGGTTCCATCTTGGGGAATTTGACTTTCAAGGATATCAATAAGTTTTAGCATCTTCAGAATTGATTGGGAAATCAAAACAAATAATACCAACCCACTTTTAGATATCACATACAACTTAGCATGAACATAGTCTAGTGTACACAAGCCTGATACAAATTCAAGGAAATTATAGGTTCGGGGAATTATAAATTTAGCTAAATCAATCCCAAACATGGAAAAAATCATGAATATCTTGAAAATGGTGTTGAGTTAGTTGTTAAGCTTCATTTAGATTAAGTTGAGACATGACAATGTTGTACAATTCATCATCTCTATCTATCCAATTTTTCTCATCTACAAATAAGGGTCGACTTGACTAAACAACTTTAGAGGATTTCATACTTGAAAGGGAAAAAAAAAATTGAGAGAAAATACCTAAAATTATGCTTCTACAAGGAAAAAAACCTTTATGTCGGTTTTGTATAGTGTTGGTACAAAACCCCTTCATCTTATAGATACACAATACATTTTCTCTTAAGATAGTTACCTATCAAACAAGAAAATTAGCTAGTACCCGTTTTTTAAGGTAGCAAAAAAAATCCCCTTATTTTAAAAAGTGGTTATTAATACACATTTTTTTGGAGTATATTTTTGACACTTTAAATTTTCTTATGTAATATTTTTTTTTAAATGTTAGTGATTTTCATGCTGATTTTGAAAAGTGTTGATGCAACATCAATACATTTTTTTAGAGGGTTTATTTTTGACACTTGAATTTTTTTTTATGTATTAAGTATGAATATTTTTTTAAAAATGTTAGTGATTTTTATACTGATTTTGAAAAGTGT
>APFE030645402.1:1347-13183 GCA_000404065.3 Pinus taeda
AATAGTAACAATATGGGCACTACATGGGTACATCAATATAATAAGTGGGTTGTACTAATAATAATAAGGGGTTACGCTTGTAGTATAGGGGCCTAACAACCGTCTCCTTTCCCATAATGTAATGCTTCCATTGTTGATAAGTCTGCACGATGGAATACATCTCTTTATCATAGGTGGCGTAATTATGAATTGTATCGAAAAGTGTCTCACTATGATAGCCCATTGGATGCCTGTGCTGGGTGAGGAATTCACCAATAACATAGTTGGAGGCGTTTGTATCAATTTCAAATGGTTGTTGCAGGTCTAGCAACGTGATTACCGATGTAGAGCAGAGGTGGTGCTTAAACTCAATGAACACCTTTTGTTGGGACTCAGACCAGGAAAAATTTTCTTTCGCTCTGCCCTTGGTTATCTGACTCAAAGGCCAAGTGATATGGGAGAATCCCAACACGAACCTTTGATACAAAAATTGCAGGGCCCAAAAAGCTACGAAGCTCTGTTAGAGTGGTTGGGGTTGGCCAATTCTGGATGATTTGGATCTTAGTTAGATCCACATGCACGCCTTGCTCATCTATGATATAACCCAGATATTAGACCTGGCTCATGCCAAAGGTGCATTTCTCCACATTGGCACACAGTTTGTGCTGCCGCAAGGTTTGAAGGACCCTGCTAAATGTGTTGCAAGTGTTCTTCCCAACTCTCGATGAAGATGAGGATGTTGTGCAGATAAATAACCATTAATGATTTAGTGAAGGGCCACAAGATGTCAACCATTAGCCTCATAAAAGTAGTAGGGGAAATCGTCAACCTGAAGGGCATAACCAACCATTCAAAAAGGCCTTGGATTTGAAGGTGGTCTTCCATACATATGTGGGCTCTATTGGAACCTGATGTTAGCCAAACTTAATATCAATCTTGCTAAAATACTTGGCCCCCTTGAGTTGGTCCAAAAGGTCATCAAGCTGTGGGATTGGATACCTGTTCTTCACAGTGATTTTGTTTAGTGCCCGATAATCGATGCAGAGCCTCCAAGTTCCATCCTTCTTCTGTACAAGTACAATCGGGCTCCCACAAGGCGAGGAACTTGGTCGGATGTGCCCTTTTTGTATAGAATCTTGGCTTTTCTGCTTGATCTCTTCATTTTCTTGAAGGGAGCGATAATATGCCCGTTGGGTAGAGGTGATCTAGGAGTCAGATCAATCGAATGCTTAACCTGACAATGCAAGGGTACCTACGTGGGTGAGGAGAAGATGTTCTTGTATTCTTCTACAACCATATCCACCTACTTATGTTGCGTGGAGGAACCCTTCCTAGGGGCCATGGATGTGACCACAATCTTCCCCTTACTTTGAGAGCAAATAAAAAAGAAAAAAAAAATTGCAGTCTGGGAGATGATCTTACTACATTTCTTAGCAAAGATCAAAGAGATGGTAGTAGGCAGGGCTACCTCTAGTATCCTGTATAACTTTACCCAAATAAATAATAATAGTGCGTGGCCTCAAATCATATACAACATGAGCTTCCACAAGTATGGTTGGCCTAATAATACATCACAAACTTCAAGAGGAGAAACATCATATAATACCTCATCTTTCAAGGGCTTGATGCTGAGGGAAGGTGACACTACTGGCTGACGCAGATATCTCGTCCTTGGTGTAGCCACCCGATGGTGTATGGATGCAGGTGTGGTGTCGTCAATAGGCCCAATGGCTTCATGACCTCTGCTGAAATGAGGTTCTTTTGGCTCTTGTTGTCGACAATGAATTGTAGCAGAAAACCCTTCACCCACATCTGTGAGTGGAAGAGACACTCCCCCTCCTTTGGATCTTCAGGCTCAATATTCTGGATCTTGGTGGTGGCAACAATGGCATTGGGCTCTGCATTAAAAATCTGCTTCCCTTTATCATTCCCCTTGTTGGGTTCTGACTAAGAGTTGGAACATGCATCTGATTTTGAAGCCTTCAACTCGGCCACCAGTGACTTCATGGCTCGACACTCACTTGTGTTGTGAGTGGGGCTCTTATGGAACTCACACCAATTTCCTTTGTCCTTCTTTGCCTTCATGGTGTTTTTCTTTGCTTGCATCTTTGACGGGTTGTCATGGGTCACCCCGCCTTGGCTTTGTCCTCTGTTCTTCGGTTTGGGGGTGACTTTCCCTTGCTTTAGATTCGTAGATTCAAAGTCTCACTTCTTCTATTTAAACTTCTGCTCGATCTTAACAATTTATTGGTAGGTGGCATCAAGCGAGGAGATATTTAGGAACTCCATCTCATCTTAGATGTATTTGTGCACACAACCGTTGTACTTGAGTACCAGATGCCACTAAGAATCCTTGATACCAACTTTGTGCAAAGGGTATGGAAAATATTAGTGAACTCTGACACATCTTGGTCCCTTCCCTGTCGTAGTGTGGTCCACTTTATGTACTTATCTTCTTAGCTACCGACAGAGTAATACTGCTCCTTGATGGCATCTCAAAAATAGTTCCAAGTGGGTGTAGCTGAAAACAGTGAGGGTTCCCTCTCATCCTTTTTCTCACAGTAGGTTTCTCACCTGTCCTTGACATGGGGGGCGACTTTGAGGAGTGCAAAAGTAATATTTTCTTGATTGGAGAAATCAAGAACCGAAAAATACCCTTCCAACAGATTTAACCACATATCTATGACATTTGCATCTATCTGGCCTCAAATATAGGAATGTAAAAGTTGACTTGTACCTTAAAGGTAGTGGTGCCTCTAGAGTGGTTGTTGGATGAAGATGCATCGCCTGTGGGCATTCATCGAAGGATCTGGGAAAAGTTGTCCATCATCACATTCCTTTGTCACTCAAGGGCTTCTTCAAGCATATTTTGAAGGGATCTCCTGCTCCCTCGTATTTCTTTTATTCCATCGTGGGAGGCCATCAGGCTTTGTGAGGCTGGCCTTGCGAAGGTTCAACCAATTCGAGCCCTAACTCCTTATACCCTGACCTCGTTGGGGACATGCAAATAAAAACAAAGAAAGAGCAAACCCACTCTTATACCATTGATCTAGTCTTATGCAGGAACGCAACAAAATACAAATATAAACATAAACACAAAGATGCCGCAGAAATAAAAAACTAGCTCAAGCGATGGTAGATTATCCCTGAGAAGAGAAGTGGTGGCTACATGTCTTTGAACTGTGTTACAATGAGGCTCAAAGGTGTATTTATTATTTAGAAATAATTGAAAACCCTAAACATCTGAAAACCTAAACCTAGGAGATGAAGTGCCAAAACTATAGGTGTCGTTTGGGTAAATTGGGACATCAACTTCCCGAGGGCTTAACTTTGGCATATGATCTTTGTTTGATGCACATAATACCTCATTAGAAATATCTATCCAAGGTCCACAACTTTCAAATGAAACACTAATTTTAGACTAGTGTTTGTCCGATTTTCCCAAAAAATGTCGTTTAGGGCCTCAAAACGGCTCCAGAAGTTCAGGACCCGAAAAACTGCCAAAAAATAGTAAATTGTGCTACAATTAAGGAAAATGAAAAACTAAACAAAAAATGGTGGGGGTCTAAGTGAAATAGGTGGGTGGATACCAATATCCACTTGGATCAGATCCATCCCTTGTCAAGGATTCCTCGCATCGGAAGATACAAAAACAAGGCATATCCCTGCCTCAAAACTATCATACCAGTCATAGCATGCTCATGGTAATCAATGGACACTATTGGGTACCAGTGTCCCACAATGTCCCTGCTCCTGAAATTCTTTACCAACATACTGCTACCTGTTTAAATTCCCTTACTGCTGTTACTAATTCTTGCAGTCAGTTCCAACCACGCAACCGGGCATGTTCATGCATTCTTGTACCAAGCACATAAATGCCATTAGATTTTAAATAAATTGAAATAAATTCACATCATACCTCCTTGGTGGCCTGTCAATTCCTATCACTTCCTTGGCACAACAAGCCAAACTAGCTCTTGACCAAATCATCATGAATAAACATATCACATCTGGTTAGCTCAAAGCACAACCATCATAGATCAAAATCATGAATCACGTGCCATCATCATAAACCAGAATTAGAGATCACATGTAACCATCATAAATCATAATCATAGATCACTTGCATAATAAAATTTAAATAAAATACCTATACTTATCCTTTAATTGATCCTTCACTTATACCTTTATCCTTTGTCCTTTTTGTACACACACCAGATCGGTTGCCAGACCCAAAAAACACACAATGCCTTTTCCTTTTCTTCAATGATGTACACATACACATAATGTACATCACAACATATACAGAACATAAAGCATATGACACCACACAATGCAAAAACCTACACCTGATATGCATCACGACACATT
This sequence comes from Pinus taeda, assembly GCA_000404065.3. Lineage (NCBI taxonomy): Eukaryota > Viridiplantae > Streptophyta > Pinopsida > Pinales > Pinaceae > Pinus > Pinus taeda. Next base: position 5,698 of record APFE030645402.1, read on the forward strand.
CACCCACACTCGATGTAAAACATAACACAATACATAGTCCTACATCCGTTGTACAACACAATACACATAGTACAACACAATGAATACACATGCCACGATGCCATGTCTACACAATGCACATACATAGTACCGCATGTACACAACACATCATTTACAATGTGCACACAATACCACACCTATAAAATGTACACAATACCACTTGTACACAACACTACCTGCACAATGTGTACACAACATCACATGTACACAACACCACCTGCACAACATGTACAGAACACCACATGTACACCACACCACATGTACAACGTGAACACAACACTGGATGTACACAACACCACATGCACGCCATGTACACGACCCCACATGTACACAACACCACATGCATGACATGTACACAACACCACCTGCACACAGCTCCACATGTACAACATGTACACAACACCACATGCACACAACACCACATGTACAATCATGCATAAAACACCATATGTACATAGCACCACATGTACAACATGCATGCAATGCCATATTTACATAACACTGCATATACAACATGTACATAACACCATATGTACACAACACTATATATCCAACATGCGCACAACACCATATGCACACAACATCGCATATCCAACATGTGCACAATATGGTATGAACACAACACCACATATCCAACATGTACATAACACCATTTATACTCGACATTGCATATGCAATATACACACAACACCATATATACAATAGGCACACAACGTCATATGTACAAAATATTACATATGCTACATGTACACAACACCAATATTTCACATCCTGAGACCACACTATCCTTACCAAACGACCTTGCTTCTAGTGTGTTATCCATACATGTCCTAGCATGCCACAAAGCACACTGCCTTCATTCCACTAATGTATCCCTCAACATAGCCTATCCATAACATAGACATAGTATAATCACGTAATATCAACTGATGACCACATGATACTAACCTCATATAATTGTCAAGACTAATCTTCCCACTTAATTCCCCATAAGACTATGAACTTCTTTAAGCCATTCACCTACATAAGCAATCATTCCCCCACAAGAATGATCCCTGACAACCTAGTCAAACAGTGACATAGATACATACATATTTATAAACATTAGCATAAAACAATCATGATCCATGATTACCCTATTAGACATGACATACATACATACATACATGTATGCATATATAGACATTAGCACAATCATGATCATAACATAATTACCAGATACCATAAGGTCAAGGTTAAAAGAACTCCCTTTATTCGTGCATAACATGCACAACATTGAGAAAAATTGTTCCCAACATAACCAAGGAATCTAACACCTTAGATCCATTTAATTCACATTTCTTGTTACCTTTCTCATGATTATCTTACCACCGTCCATTTACCCCAATGGACCCAATCAATCCAACCAACTGTCATACTCTTGCCTTCATTTGCCCTTTATTCATGCACCAAGATTCATCTGGGTCTTACATTACCTATTGGGTTTCATTCAGCTCTCCCTAAGCTCCATTAACTTCCTCTTCCCCAACCAATTCCCAGGACCATCAAACATAGAAGACAAGAACAAGAACAAACAAGAAGAAACCCATGAAAAACCAATAGCAGTATGACACCAAAAACAAAATGGTATGGCCACACACTATATATAAACAAAACTGCAAATCAAGCAAAAAAAATCACAAAAGACCAAAAGCCCAAAGAAACAACAACACCATGACTCAATCCCCATGGTTCCCAGGCTTCCTAGGGAAAGCTCAACCTGAGCCTTCTTTAAGATTACATAGCAATCCCTTTTGCCATGCAACCCCCTACATCCTATTGCCATGGACACACAACTGTCAATGTATAACTAAATATAACAATATATGGGTTACCTTATCTTGTTGTATCAAGAATGTTTCCATGTAATTGAACACATCCATGCCATCTCTCAAAGGACTCCAATTCCCTTGACGGATACAAGTATATCTAGAAACCAATTGTTATACTTGTCAAATACATGTTCATGAATCTAGCATGTATCCACATGATGTCAGACAAAATCAAGGTTAAGAGGACTTCATGTGTTCATGCAAAGCACTCATTCATTTGGAATTGCAGCTTCCAAACATAGCCAAAGGAATTCTCACCCAATTCCTTTCTTCTACCTTTTACCATGCTGCAATCGAGTCTTACTATATTCTATCACACCACCCAACTATTAAATATATAAACAAATCAACTATTACCTTGTCATGTGTTTAGTCAATTTAGTGTCCTAAATTGCTTTACATAAATTATCAACCGAGGCTCATAAGTTGATGAAGTGTAGTGCACTATATGTGCTAGTTAACCCTTCTTACTTCGTTGTTTTGTATTTTATATTGTTTTGGGGGTTTCTGTTCTTTGATTCCTAATGATGTACAATTTGAACTATGAGAAACTAAATATAAATTTCCTGAAGGTGAACCAAGAGCTTAAAACTAGTCAAAATCTAAGTTAAAAGAAGGAAAATCAGAGCATCTGTCTTATCTTCTCATCTAATCCCAATTCATGAATAATTATTGAAACTAGAAGCTAAAGTTGTATGTCATGTTGGAATAAATACGGAGAATGAAATTAAGTGAAGTACTTCTAGTTACTCTAACCTTCAATTTTGGAAGATAACCTCCTTGAGATGGAATTCAAGCAACTTCTGTACTTCATGATCTAGTAAAAACTAAATAAAAAAATGTAGAAGGTAACTGATTGGTTTCAACCCTTATGTAAAGTGAATGCTCAACCATTTAGTTTAGGATGGATATCAGCTTGAAATGGTGACCAAAAACATTCATTAATACAATGCATTGACAACCTGAACTAAGAAATAAATAACAAAAACAATGAGTAAGCTAATCAACAATGCATCCTCATTACTTTCAATCTTACTCTATTTAGAAACAAAGTTGTTTCCTTTATGAAATGGATTGGGGAAACAAGACTGCACAATTGAATTCTAACATTATGCTATTGATTAAAACTGAAATAAATCAAACTACAAGAAATCAACCTAAGCTATAAACACTGCTAAAAGTAAATGAGGAATTTGAAACTGAACAGAAAGAAGAAAATAAATGAAAAGAAAACCTCCTTTAGCGTAGGGGCCCTATGCAACTGACTAGGTTGAGCTGCTAACTTAATTCAGAATGCTCCTTCAAGTGATCATCAATCAACACACGACTTTGTATTATAAAATAGGAACAAAAGTCCAAAATTACAGAGCTGATAGGTTTAAACTTAATACATCAAAAACTTCGAACTTCCTCTGGTTCTGTTCAACTGGTATTTAAAGAAAATATTCATAACTGTCTTTTGAGGAAAATTAGCTACAAGTGGTCCACATGTATTACAACCAGTCTGTGTAAATGTTTTATCAGCTACAGGTGACATGAATTCTAACAAGGTGGTTGCACAGAACCGTTGACATAGGTGTCTGATCCAAGTTAATGCTTCAACATATCTGTTGGATTTATTAATTAACCACGAAAGGGTAGACAAAGATTCCTATTGCTTCCAGGTTTCATAGGTTTGACTCCACCTTTAACTATGGTCTTGAGCTAGCATTTTCATCGATCTGGGCTGGGTGACTAGGATAGGATCCATGTCGAGACAATTCCAGAGATTCCCATGTGGCCAGTTTCTTCGTTTGACCCCTGTAACTTGTTCAACCACAGAAGTAGCTACGGAACACATAGTTGCAGAATAGGTTGTGTTTTGTACCTAATTTGTAAAAACTTATTTCAAATAGAAAAAACATAAAAGTATAAAATGTCAATCATTTAATGTCCTTCTTGAGGCAAAATCTATCATTTATCAGTGATGGGGATCTATCTTTTATGGAAAACAAGAGAAAGAAGTGAGAAAAGTTGTCAAGGAGAGAGTAATTCTAAGGTCCAACATACCCCCACTACAAAATCATTGCATGTCCCCATGAAATTTTTCCAAAAATGTGAACTCTTATTTCCTATTGCATCTGCTTAGATACCTCTGCTAGTACATCTGACTTTCTTCTCTTGCTCCTCTTTGAAGTGACTGCCATCTTGGGTTTCTTCATGAGAAGTTTGTATTTAAGGTTGATGACTGTTTTGTTCAAGTTTCTATTCTTCCTCTTCAACTTCCTATTCTTCTTGCACCATACCCCTAGGTGCAGTATTGTATTATCATGAATGGCTTTATCCAATTTGCTTTGTTCCTTCAAGGTTTCATTTTCTTTCTTGATATGCCTATTCAATATCTCTAACTCATAGATTTATAGATTTCATGTTTGAGAGAGTTAGTCAGAGGTTCTTGTGGATTGACAAGTTGTTCTGGATTGGCTGAGGATCCTGGATCCATTGAGGCACTTTTCTTTTCCAGTGATTCTATGTAATCATAAATTTGTTGTTGCATTGGGTCTATGCCTGGGGATCCTCTGCTAGGGCTACCTTCAAAATATTGTTTAGGAGAGTTTTGAGGATTGTATGTAAATGGAACATTATCAGGAGATGGTACTGGGGTTTCTTCTTCTAGATTTATGAACTCTGTTCCCTTTGATGATACCTTCTTTACCATACCTCAGAGTCTAGAGCTCCTTCTAAGTTGTAGGGGGTTTATGTTCTCTTCCTTTGTACCCTTTTTCTCCTTTCCTATCTTTTCCTTCCTCTTGATTTGTTTCCTAATCTTTGTCAATTTTTCAGAGATTAGTTGTTCATCATCTTGTTGTAATGAAGATTCAGGTTTGTTCTCAATAATTCCACCAACTTTCTTTTTTATCTTTCCTTTTTGCTTGATCTGCTCCCTGATCTCTGTCTCAAAGACTGGTTCTTCATCATTTTTCTGTGTGGAGGACTCAGGTTTGCTTTGAATGGTCATACTGGTCATTTTCCTCTTACTCCTTCTGACATTACCCTCTTCAGGTGACTCTGGTGCCTCTTGGAAATAGTTTCTTATCAAGAAGTTTTCCCAAGTATCTCCTATTCTTTTCAGATGAAACTCAACCAATATTTTTACCAACCCATGATGGTACATAGTTGTGTCTATGAATTTTATTTTCTTATGTACATTTGAAGCCATCCTCGTTAGATTGTTTAGAAGGAAGAAAGGGAGGTTGATGTTTCCATTTTCTAGAAAGTTCATCAATAAACGTATATGATAAACATACATGCATCCAAATCTTCCCTAACACGTAATAAATTTTTGTAATATCAAAAGCATGCTTCTCCGTTTATTTTTAAGTGTTTAAACAGGAATTCCTTTTCTAACCACAGTGACATCCATGCCTAGGTTCCTGAGGATTACCGTCCATCATTCACTGTGAAATTATTTGTTTTTAAACCATATCTCACCAAGTCTTGGCAGTTATGTAGCCTATGCTATGTAAGATTCTGTTACTGCAAACTTAATGTCTCCAATCTCTACTTTTGTACCATCGAATGATCTAGCAAAAGATTTTGTTATCTCCTTGTGATATCCATCAAATTTTTCAATGAAATTGAGCCATCCGGCCTTCTGCAGCATCTCCTTGAGTTGTAGGTACCCTTCCATAAATTTTTCCCCTACGGGCTCTGCCCTAACAATGAGTCCCATGGTCTCTGTTTCATAGAACTTTCTAATCTTTAGAATTACTCTCCTAGTCTATGAAATGGATTGATTGCGGGTATGGTGAAAACGAACTATGGGTTTGCGTGGAATAAGTAGACGGTGAGGGTTTGGAGAGATGTGAATATGTTGGTCACATCATATTTTTGACTGTTAATAGATGGAGTTATTAGAGACCATTTAAGTACAGAGTATGGAGAGCATAGCAGAGGTGTGGTATGATGAAATCATTATAGACCATTTCGTATCGAATGTTGAAGATGTGGCGGAGATGTGGTATCATGAAGTGGCAGTGAAATCAAATGATGACTTGTTAAGGAGACATATGATCATTCATATCATACATGACTTGTGTTTGTAACTTGCTCTTTGAAATAAATTTTTGATTTTACCTTTCGAACTTAACCTTTTGCTTGATAATTCTTTTGGTGTTGATCCATAGGTACTTTGCGCATGGTTGATCTCCAAAACTTGATTCTTCAATTCCCCTGCATTCATGATTTATTTGTGAGCTGTACAATTGTGCCAGAGCTGATAAGTAAGTTGTAGCTGCAGAATCAGATTAGCTGCGGAATGGAATTAGTTGCAGAATGTAAAAATAAGGAAAAGTGAAATATGGCTTATGGAATATGAATGTAAAAATAAAATGGAAACGGGTTATGACAATGAGATGGAATGAGATGTGAGATAAAATGAAAAATAGGGTGAAATGGGGTAAAACTGTAAAAAGATAAAATGTAAATGAAATATGATAGTGAGATGAAATGGAACTATAAAAAAAATGAAGACAGAATGAGATGATGAATTTGCAGACTCTAAACTGTAAATGAATGTAGCTTTTTGTCACTACTTATTACAGAAAGGAAATGGAAAATATAGGATGTCAGAAATCTCTGATTTTCACCCTATATTTTATGTATAAGTATGCCAATCAATGATTGGTTTTCAACCTCATACAATTTTTTTTATCAGTCATTTCTTAGGAAAAATAAAGACTAAATTAGTGGAGAAGAAGAATTCTTCTTCGCTAGCTTCATTTCAGAGTTATTCTGGCAAACCTTAATGAACTCCTCTCTTGAAATTGGCTTTTGATATATCTTCAACCGATGACCATTCACAAGTAGAGGTATTTTTCATCCATCTATCATCCTTATCTTAACTTCTCCGTTATTAAAGACTTCTTCAATCTCATATGGCCCAAGCTAATGAGTTTGAAACTTCCCTTGAAAATCTTTGAATTTTGAATCGAACAACAATGCCCAATCTCTTGCTTGAAACTTCTTCTTCTTAATATATTTATCATGCCATTTAGCCCTATGTTGTTGGACTATATTGGTTCTTTGGACTGCACCTTGCCTGATTTCATCAAGTTCATTGAGTTGCTCCAATCTATGTTTCTGTGTCTCTGATAAATCCAGTCCCAAATGGACTACCATCTTGAAGGTTTTGATTTGAAGCTCTATAGGGAATAGGGCTTGTTTCCTATAAACAAGTTCATAAGGTGTATGTCTCGTTGTGTTCCTCCATGTAGTTCTATAGGCCCATAAGGCTTCAGGAAGCCTTTCTGCCCAATCTCTTCTATGTAGATGCACATTCTTAGTGAGAATTCCTTCAATCACCTTATTTGTAGATTCAACTTGACCATTTTCTTGTGGATGATAGGGAGTAGATTTCCTATGTTTGATCTCGTAATCTTCCACAAGACCCTTCACCATTTTAGATGTAAATTGAGATCCCTGATCTGTCACAATTTCTCTTGGAACACCAAAATGAGTGAAGATGTCCTCAAAAAGAAAATTAACTACAAATTTTTCATTAGAAAAAGGTAATGCTTTGGCCTCTACCCATTTAG
>APFE030645402.1:15011-38236 GCA_000404065.3 Pinus taeda
AAAAAAATTCCTAGTACTACTCTTTGGAATGTTGCAGGTGCATTACATAACCCAAAAGGAAGTACTTGGTAGGCATAGGTTCCCCATGGACAAGTAAAAATGGTTTTATCTTGATCTTTAGGTACCACGTGAATCTGATTATAACCACTAAAACCATCCAAGAATGAGGAATACTTCTTACTTACTAATGTATCTAACACTTGATCTATAAAGGGCAAAGGAAAATGATCATTAAGGGTAGCTTTATTCAATTCTTGGTAATCAATGCACACCCTCCATTTACCATTCTTTTTAGGAACAATCACTAAAGGGGAAACCTGTTGGCTGTCTGAAATTGGGTAAATGAAGTTTACATTCAGCAGTTTTCGCAGCTCTTCTTTCACAATTTCCCTAAGATTTGGATTCATCCTTTGCTGAGGTTGTCTGATAGGTCTACAATTTTCCTCAATGTAGATGTGATGTATACAAGTCTTAGGATTAATTCCTTTCATGTTAGTATATTCCCATGCATATGCAACAAAATGTTGTTGTAATGTCTTGATTATCTTTTCTTGTTGTAATTTCTCCAAGTTATTGTTTATGTTCATTGTTCTCCCTGGAAAGATTTCAATTGTAGAGCTACCAAATTCTTCCATAGAATAAAGAAACATCTTCCTAAATGACAAATATTCAATATTGGATTTTTCTTGAAATTGATCATGTTCATATTCTGGAGATGATTCAAAATTTTCCATTGTATTTAGGATTTGACTATCTTCACTAATATTTGAAATAGTAAAGAGAGGTTGAATGTCATTTTCATCAGCAATCCATTCTTTGTCATCTATTTCTATGATTGTTCTTGCTGGAGGATATAGAGTGAATTTCTTTGTTGAATTCCCATCAAAAATATACATATCACTAGATCTACAGCTAATGAAAGCATCATTTGTGGCCAGCCAAGGTCTTCCTAATATGAGTGGATGTCCTCCTAGATTTTTCTTGGGGTCAAGATCATAAAATCAACAAGATATTCCCAAGAATCTAAGGATACTGAAATATCTTCTAACACTCCATCTGGTTTGATTACAGATCTGTCCGCTAATTGCAGTAATGTAGGTGTGTAGAGAAGATTAGGAAGTTTGAGTTGTTCCATGGTTTGTTTTCTCATGATGTTTATTGCTACCCCTAGATCAATCAATGTATTTGGAATTTCAACACCATTGATATGTGTTTTCACAATTGGACTTCCTGGATCTACATATTTTTGTATGGCAATTTTTCCCATCATCATATCTGTTATTTTTCCTACCAGGTGAATTCTTTTTGTTTCTTTTGATTTTCTTCCTGGTTTCTTTATGCTCAACTCCTTTATTGTTTTACCTAGGATTAGAATCTCCTTAATGGATTGTAACAAAGGGATTTTGATACAGACATTTTTAATTCATCTATAAAATCATAATTAGGCAACATGATCTGCTTTTCTGCTCCTTTATCAACTTGTAATCTTTTAGGAAAAGGAGGTGCAAAAGTAGATACTAGCTACTCAATGATAGGAGTTGAGTTCACTGGTTCTTTTTGTTTTTCATTTTCAGTATTCTGGTTTTGGACAGATGTTCCCTCAAAACTTTTATTGGGTTGTAGAGAATCTTCCTTGGAATTGTCTTGTTCCTGAATAACTACAAAAGGCCTTTCCTTTTCTAATACCCTACCAGATCTTAGTTGAAAATCAATGAGATCTAGAGGAGTGATCATATAAGTTGGAAATTGTTGTCCTTCCACCATGTAAGTATTCTGAGGATTTTTATTTTTGGGGTTTGGTAATGGTTGGGCAGGTAGCTGATTTGGTCTCTTTTGAAATGGCAGTAAGAGTTGAGGATTTTGGTTTTGTTGTGGAAATGGTAATGAAAGTTGAGGGTTATGATTTTGAAGTTGTGGCTGCTGATTTTGTTGTGGAATGTATGAGGGAGGATAATTTTGATATGATGGAGGATATTGATAATATTGAGAAAATCTCCCTTAAGGATTTTGTACTCCTTGTGCGCAAGGTTGGGATTGAGATTGAGGTTGAGGCCAAGGTTGAGATTGAGGTTGAGTCCAAGGTTTCTACCAAGAATTCCAATTTGGTGGGGGCTGAAGATACATTTTATTGTTAAATCCATGATTTTGTGGCCCCTGCCAAGGTTTTCTAGAGACAAAGCAAAAAGGTTTTGTTGAATTTGGAACTGTTTCTTCTTGAAAAACAACCTTAAGACATGGAATCGAAGGACAACCTTTGGTCTCATGATTCTCTGAGCAAATCATACAAGTCTCTATAATTTTTGCATCCAAAGGGCATTCTCTTAGAGCATGTTTTTTTTCTGCATTTTGGACAAAAAGTAGCTAAAGCATCAACCTCGGTTTTCTGCTTGTTTTGCAACTTAAGGGTGTTTATTTTCTCACTAAGACTCCCTAGAGTATCTATTTTGAATTCATCAAGCATATTACCAATTTCTGCCCTACTCATCGATCCAGTTGCAGATTTATTTACTCTAACAAGAGAAGGATCTCTTGGACCTTTCCCAATTTTGGATTTCCCTCTTGAGAGATGAACACATAATTCTCCTATGTCATTTAATGGGAGTTGAGAGATATCTCCATTCCCCATCATGTTAAGGATATCTATCCACTCATCTCTAATGGATTTTAATAAAAGAGCTTTTAAGGTATCTTCATCTAAATTGTCCATCTTTTCTCTTTCCAAATTATAGTTGAATCTCTCAATCAAATCCTCTAAATTTTCATCCTCTCTTTGCATCATTTTGAACACTTCATCTTTGTGATTGGTAGGCATGCAATAATCCAAATGCCTATCCAAAAACACATTTTTCATGTCATTCCATGTTCTAATGGACTGAGTGACTAACCCCATGAACCACTTCAAAGCAACTCCTTTCAGTGTTGAAGGGAACAACTTAATTTTTTTAGAGTCTTCTAGATAATCATAGGTTTTGTACAAGAATTCAAACTCAATTAAAAATGCTTCAAGATCCTCACTTTTTAACCCATGGAAATTTGGGAGGACATAAGGTGAGATATTTTTCATTGTGGCATTTATTTCTTCATCCACTATAGGGAATCCAAAAGAATTATCTATTTCCCTATTTCCTATGCCTCCTCCATTATTTCCTCTACCTCCTCCATTATTTCCTCTACCTCTTCCTCTACCCCCTCCTCCAAACAATGTGAATTCTCCATCCTCTCCTTCTGCCATTATAGTTTCTTGAGAGTCGGTATAAGGTTCAACCTGCAAGGTTACTTTGTCTTCCATTGGTTCTTCTATTAATGGGATATGGGAGAGAGGTTCTACTTATTCTTCCTCACCAGGTATTCCTAATTCTTCAACTAAAATGTGCTCCCCTATGGAGGTGAAAAAGACTACTCCTGTTGTTGGAGACCCAAGATTTTTCTCCTCTAGGACTACCTTGGTAGATAAAGTAGGAAATTCTTTTGATTGGATTTCTATCCCTAGAATTTCAGGAGTTCTATGGCTGGGAGTATGAGCTTAAGGTGGAGGTGTATCTCTTCTTGTTCTTGGTGGAGTAAGTGGTGTTGTAGGAATTGAACTCCTGCCTCTAGCTATAAATCTACCCCTAGAGTCTCTTTCTCTATGCATATCATTTTTTTTTTTAATGTAAGAGATAAGGTTACCTAGTTACACTTCCCTGGTAATGGCGCCAAAATTTTTATTCAATTTAGTGTCCTAAATTGCTTTGCATAAATTATCAACTGAGGCTCATAAGCTGATGAAGTGTAGTGCATTGTATGTGCTAGTTAACCCTTCTTACTTCGTTTTTTTGTATTTTATATTGTTTTGGGGGTTTTTGTTCTTTGATTCCTAATGATGTACAATTTGAACTATGAGAAACTAAATCTAAATTTCCTAAAGGTGAACCAAGAGCTTAAAACTAGTCAAAATCTAAGTTAAAAGAAGGAAAAACAGAGCATCTGTCCTATCTTCTCATCTAATCCCAATTCATGAATAATTATTAAAACTAGAGTAAAGTTGTAAGTCATGTTGGAATAAATACAGAGAATGAATTAATTGAAGTCCTTCTAGTTACTCTAACCTTCAATTTTGGAAGATAACCTCCTTGAGATGGAATTCAAGCAACTTTTGTACTTCATGATCTAGTAAAAACTAATAAAAACATGCAGAAGGTAACTAATTGGTTTCAACCCTTATGTAAAGTGAATGCTCAACCATTTAGTTTAGGATGGATATCAGCTTGAAATGGTGACCAAAAACATTCATTAATACAGTGCATTGACAACTTGAACTAAGAAATAAATAACGAAAACAATGAGTAAGCTAATCAATAGTGCATCCTCATTACTTTCAATATTACTCTATTTAGAAACAAAGTCATTTCCTTTATGAAATGGATTGGGGAAACAATACTGCACAATTGAATTCTAACATTATGCTATTGATTAAAACTAAAAGAATTCAAACTACAAGAAATCAACCTAAGTTATAAACACTGCTAAAAGTAAATGAGGAATTTGAAACTGAACAGAAAGAAGAAAGCAAATGAAAGGAAAACCTCCTTCAGCGCAAGGGCCCTCTGCAACTGACTAGGTTGAGATGCTAACTTAATTCAAAATGCTCCTTCAAATGATCATCAATCAATGCATGACTTTGTATTATAAAACAGGAAAAAAAGTCCAAAATTACAGAGTTTATAAGTTTAAACTTAATACATCAAAAACTTCGAACTCCCTTCAGTTCTGTTCAACTGGTATTTAAAGAAAATATTCATAATTGTCTTTTGAAGAAAAATAGCTACAGGTGGTCTACATGTATTACAACCAGTCTTCGTAAATGTTTGATCAGCTACAGGTGACTTGAATTCGAACAAGGTGGTTGCACAGAATCGTTGACACAAGTGGCTGATCCAAGTTAATGCTTCAACAAATCTGTTGGATTTATTAATTAACCAAGAAAGGGTAGACAAAGATTCCTATTGCTTCCGAGTTTCATACGTTTGACTCCACCTTTAACTAGGGTCTTGAGCTGGCTTTTTCATCGATCTGGGCTCGGTGACTAGGATAGGATCCATGTCGAGACGATTCCAGAGATGCCAATGTGGCCAATTTATTCGTTTAACACATGTAACCTATTCAACCACGGAAGTAGCTACGAAACACACAGTTAGCTACATAATAGGTTGTGTTCCGTAGCTAATTTGCAAAATCTTATTTCAAATAGAAAAAACATAAAAGTATAACATGTCAATAATTTAATGTCCTCCTTGAGACAAAATTTATCATTTATCAATGATGGGGATCTGTATTTTATGGAAAACAAGAGAAAGAAGTGAGAAAAGTTGTCAAGGAGAGAGTAATTATGAGGTCCAACATCATGCTAATACCAAACACGTTTCCCTACAACTATTCACACATGTCAGTCACACATTCCAAAGATCAAGACATCATATATATTAATTTGAAATCAACCTTTACCAAGATGAAAAATCATGTCATAATTTGTAATCAACTTACAATCATTAATCATAATACTACAACTAGCACCTGCTTGCATTAAAGTGCATATCAACTTAATATATCTCAAGGGAGGTTATCTTGTCTACATAATCAATCTATATTAGCATGATATAACTTCACAACATATCAAATAAAACTTAAACAAGGTCATGATATCCATAACTATAACTAGCTAACATGTTCACATCATAAGATCATAAACAATTGTCATTCATACATAACAATCACATACTCACAGTCAGTCTAGATTAGTATGACATAATATCAAAATATATTAACTCATACCTGAATGTCATAACCATCATCATCTGCATAGGTCAATCCAAATTAGCACAAAACAAAATAACATCAAGACCTCAACTACAATGACCACAACCATCATGCATATGACCACAGTGCATATAACAACAAGTTACTATCCTTCATGACTATTCGACACATGTGAATATGACTACATTGATCAACAAGAATTTATCATACATATAACCACAATAACAATATAATGACAAGCATATAAGTAACTCTAATTCTTATAACCACCATTAAACAACATACTTGCATACCCACCATACAAACCTATATGACGATCTGCTATTACGGCGAGGTCTAGTGCTACAACCTCGCTTTGATAATCTGCATCTCCTACTCTATCTCAGCCAACATATTAGCATCATAACAACCAAAAACGTCTTGATGAATCAAACTACATACAATGATCTCACAATGCATGTTTGACCTACTATACATGCAAAACTATAACCATGACAATAAATGCTTAACAACATATATATGTTGACATGCATAACAAATGCATATACAACAGACATGCATTCATGACTAAAGCATCCCAACAACAACATCATCAACTCATACATGGAAACACAACCGTAACAATGGCCACTACTATGCATACATAACAAGCACATATACAACCTACATGCATGCATGACAAACACATTCTGCCCATCCAATCCAATTGTTGAACCATGCTCTGATACCACCTTGAAACACCCTCCTACCACATTTATGAAAGCTTACCGATCCACCAAGATAAACATGTGACAAGAGGCTACTAGAATGTGATTCAACTCCCCAAGTACAGTTAAGGATGTGGAACTGAAAAACACAACCAAACTGACCGTCCCTAGGAGCTACAAACCCTTCAAGAGCTAACCAACCCTTTTAGGTGCTTAACAACTGAGAAAACTAGTATTTTTACTATCCTAGAGCCTCATTCACTCCCATGACAAGGAATGCATGTGACCAAAGTTCTCCACTCACTCCCACAACAAGGCATGCCAACGATTGTGGAATTTTCCTAGCAGTTTTGAGCCAACGACCCCAAATTCTATGCCATTTTTCAGGGCCAAGTCTCAGGTCACTACCCAGAACTTCATGCAATTTTTAGTAATGATAATTGACATTAAAAAAACGTACTAATGCAAACACTTGAGTAAGGACTTGACTGGATCCCTACTAGCCATGGCATGCATTTCGTCAAAAATGTCACAAATATCCAATCTACAAGACATAACAACATACCTGAGCATAGGGGTCTCATACTTATATGATATTTGTAAAGAAGCATTGTTTTGCTATCATAATAACTACATTATCATCTATTAGGTCATGTATTCACTTTACCTTCAATTACTAATCAAAACATGATGATAGCCATACAGCAAGTCTGCCATAAATCATACTCATAACCAACATACAACCAACAAAAATAACAAGGATATAACAACCATAAAATCCACATATTAACAGGTACATTTACACATAGAACACAAGAGGGAAAGAACTCTTGTTATCATATGAAAAGGCCAACCAAGCCAGGGACTTCCACGTACCACCCGACCATAGATTAGGTTGAACGTCCAAATATTTTTTTTTAGAAAATCACCCATGTGCCATATTCCAATCATGAATGTGGGAATCACAACAAAACCAACCAAGGCTTCCTAAGGCTTTACCACAATCCCCACTAGATCACTAGGTTCGAACCCTCATCAATACAACCAGGATTTACCGCAATAATCACTGGATCACTAGGCCCTAAACAAGCATGGATGCATCCAAATCTCTCCACCTATACCGTGAGGAATTTGGATGCCTCCTAGTCTCTATGATTTACAGTATATCCCACCATTCACTAGTCAAGGATTCCTATGCCTATGAGACTCCAGCCTCCAAGCTTTACCATATGTGCCACCATTCACCATTCGAGGATTCCTAGGCCCAATCAAAACTCCACCCTCTAGGATTTACTATATATCTCACCATTCACCAGTCGAGGATTCCTAGGCTTGATCGAGGGAACACACCTCTAGGATTTATCGTATATCCTACCATTTATTGGTCAAGAATTCCTAGGCCCACCAAGGTACACAAAATCTAACTTTGTTGCAATACCACCTTCTTCGGTCCATGGATTCCTAGGCCTTGTGTTATTTTCAGAGACCACCTCACTTAGCTTTGATACCCTCTGGCAATCCAACTCAACCAAATAAGAGAAACCACTATCACACCATGGCTATCTGGAAAAGGCAAGGCAAGGTTGAATATCACTATCACACCTGGCAAAACCCATGCCAATGATAGCAAGAGAACCAAATACAGACATGCATGCTAAATTTAGCAAGGAAATCACACATGCAAATTGATACTTGAAAGTAATCCCACTGTAGCTGCTTGATCTTACTCTCTGTTGCTTGATCTTTGCTTCCCTTTGCCTTCTTGGTCCTTCCTTTTGTTTCCTTGATCCATTGCTACGGTGCTCCAAGAAAACTCTAAGTGTCCAAGAGTGTGTGAGAGAGAGAATAGAGAGAGAGCTCCACCATAGAACTATCAAAATCCTATGAACTTACCCTCAAAAGCCTTTTCATCAACAAGGCCTCTATTTTCTTAAGTTTCCATTATTTTCCTTCAATTTCCTCCTCGGATGCAACCTATGACCTTTCATCTTCGTTTTCTCATAATTTTCTTTATTTTCATAAATAAAATGCCAATTAATGCCACTTTTCCTTTTCAAAGCCGTTTCCTTTTCCTTTGCCAATTTCCTTTAGCCATAATAATCAAAATGGACACCCACTCAGATATTTTTCCCAACATTCAGCTTGGAATATGTGTCCATGGCCTTGGTTATTATTTTTCCTTTATTAACTTTATTACATGGAATTTTGACCAGGATTGTTAAAAAATCATACAACTGGACAAATCATTGGTATACTTAATTGGTGAACTCAACAATGTTATTATCCATTTGTCATCAGACCATAGAGTACACCAATGCATTAATATTGTTATTGTGGACATTTCTAAAGCCTATGATTTACTTTTGAGTATAGATTGGTCCAGTAAACTACAAGGATATTTCTCAACAGGCTTGACACGTTTATAGCTTCCATATAATGGCAGAAACAACCTGATTCGAGTGGAAAGTGAGACTTATATGAAGTACACTATGACACTGCTTGAGGGAGATAATGATCCAGGTGGCTTCATAGATGTTATTTTTGGGAATTATTTCCTAGAGGTTGAACACGGGTGTTATTAAGCGCAACCATCACCCATCCCATCATATACATAGTTAGAGCTCCTTCCTCACAGTCCAACTGGTGCATATGAATCTTGTAATATAGATGTACATAATAGTAGTGTAGGTACTAGCATAGTAGCTACTAGTTTTTTGACATTGTATTTCGATGGTTCTAAGACTTAGGACAACTCTAGAGCTAGTTGTGGTCTTATAGCTCAAATAACAAAAGCTATATTTTATCATGTCACTTGGAGTTCAAGTGCATAAAAAACATTGTTGAATATGTAGCACTCATTCTGGGATTAAAGAAATCCATTGACCTCAAGGTAGAGATGCTTAAGGTAATTGGTGATTTAGAGGTTGTCACTCGTCAGGCACAAAATACTATCCATCATGTTTCACCAAGTTTGAAAAACTACCAATAAGAGGTTTGGCAACTTATATCTTATTTTAAAGCATTTATGATATTTTTGTTCCTAGAGTTTCTAATTTTGTCGTAGATACATTAGCCAATGCAACTACTAGGATGTCTCCTTTGAGAGATATTTTTTCTATAAAGATTATTTATAAGTCATTTATGCTTGATAACGTAACTAAATTTCATGGTTTTAATGATGACTAGAAGATACTTCATTTTATGGTCAATGCGGACGTATTTAAAGATGTGGCCATTAAAGAAGATGAGCACGGGAAGGCCTAGTAGGAAGTAGTTGAAACATCGAAAGGGGATACTATGCCCAAAGGTGTGGTGTCTCTGGAGAAACTCTATGACCTACAAAACTATTTTAGAGGACCAACTAATACCAAGACTTAGAGCTCAAAGTTATCATATGAACAAGTCAACTTGAGAACCAAAGATGAACCGAAATATGTAAACCTTGGTACATGTTGTTCTCAGTAAGAATGAAAGGATTTCATTCATCTTTTCAAACAATACCGTGATGTGTTTACATGGAAATATGATGATTTAAAGACATATGACATGCGTATTATCCAACATGTCATTCCTATTAAAGGTTTTAGGAAAAATACTAAGAGGTGGGGAGCGGGGGGGGGAGGGTGTGAATTAGTATTTTTATTACAATTTATCTTCAATTTCAAATTCATAATTATGTATGCTATTGTTATTCAAACAACCCCCGTGTGTACGAGATTTTAACTAATGAGATCCGCGTATATCCAGATTACCAATTTTTCATACTTTCCATAAGATGCTTAACTTTAACCATTGCATCATTATTTATTTAGCCATTCATTATTGATTAACCATGAGTAGAAAGAACAAATAGACCATCACACATAATCAACACACCAACACATAAGGATATCTAGATTTTAGGTGGAAACCCAATGTGGGACAAAACCACCATTATTTTTGTCTCTATCTTCTTCCATTATTGTAAAGAAAATCATTCATTACATCATGGTCTTGTACTGGTGTAGACTATTTTTAGCACATAGGCACCCACCTGCACGAGGCCACAACCTCCAACATTTGTCTAGCACCAACTGGGAGGGAGATACAACCCCCTAATATCATTTACCAGCTCCTACCTGAAGGGATCTCCTACCTCTCCACTGAAGGATACGACCCTCAACACCTCGTGGATCACGTTTCATAATATTTCATACTAAATCTAGTTGTCTCAAATACAAATTAAAACATGCAGGCCACCTTTCATCATATTTTCAAACTAGACCCACACCTAGTAATATGCTCAATACCAAGAATGGATGGGTGCTCAATACGAGGTAAACATGGATGGGTGCTTCTATGACATAACATGACCTCCAAGTTTTAGTTATGGAAGTGGGGCCTACAAACCAAAAACTTACTGCCATCCCTTAGGGACTACAAACCACTCAGGAGCTTGACAACCACCCAAGGTAATCAATCCTTGGGGTAGAAATCTTTTTCACTAACTTAACTCCATAACCGCACCCATAACACCTCATGCATGTGATTATGAGGATATAACCAGACCCATATGCCTTGTTACCAGCGGCTATGACCCAAGATCCTCTATTTTATGCATGCAGTCATGAGATCTATGCCACTTTTTTAGGCTAGCCTCCAGAACACTTCCCAAAACTGCATGTAACTTTCCAGAATCATGACAATGATGATAACAATGTTGAAAAATCAAAGCTTAAGCAAAATTTTCTCATAATAACAAGTACATGTTCTCATAAATCACAACTGAAAAATAACTCATATTAACATATGGAAATACCAACCAAGTCAGGCAATTCCATGTACCACCCGACTATAGATTGGGTTGAACTAAATCTCTCTTTCAGCCAATCAACCCAGTGCCATATTCCAAGCATGAATGTGGTATCTCATGGGATAAACTAAGACATAACCAAACAAGTACTCTAGAAGTTAAACCACCTCCACCCTCAACCTACCGTGATCTCACCTAAACTGGTCCCGAGATCACAAAACCAAGCCAAGATTGGATGCCTCAGAATTCCTTCACCATACCTTGAGGAATTTTCTAGTCTCCACCCACTTGTCGAGGGATTCCAAGAGAAAACCATCTCCACCCCCAACCTTTGGGATTTTCTTGAGACCTCCTCACCCAGTTCCAAAACCTTTTGGCCATCCAAATCTCAACCAAGAACGAATCCCATCACACTATGGCTATCTAGGAAATGGCAAGGCAAGGTTGAAACCACTTTCAATCCAGGAAAAACCCATGGCAATGACATCAAATGAACCAAATAATCAAATGTATGTACCATGCATTCACATCCCAACAAGGAAATCACGCATGCAACCTGTTACCTGCAAAATCCTCTTGTTGTAGTTGTTGATCCACGTTTCTCCTTACACTCCCGTACTTTTCCTTTGCTTTCCTTTTTCCAATCCAAGTGATTGTTGGGGTGCTCCAGGAATACTCTAAGTGTGCAAGAGTGAATGAGAACGAAAACTAAATTGACTAAATATAGAACTGACAAAAGTTGTGAACTGTTTCTCTAATGCCTTTTTATCATTGATGCCTCTATTTTCTTCATTTTCCTTAATTTTACTCTAATTTCCCTTACATGCAAATTTGTTCCTCTTCACCTTTCTTTTCTATTATTTTCCTTTATTTCTCATAATTAGATGTTAATTATTTCCTCTTTTCCTTTTCCAACACCTTTGCCAATTTCCATAGTCATTAATAAACACAAGTGATGCCCATTATAATATTTGCTCAACATTCAACTTGGAATATGTGTTCCATGACCTTGGTCTTATTTTTATTTTCCTTTAATATCCTTTTGTCACTACTACACCACCCTCCAAAATTTTGGGCTGCACCAAATTTTAGAGCGTTCCTCGATATTGCATATTGTCATCACAAACATTGAGATCCATTGTATGTGTTTTCTCTAAGTGTTTTGGTCCCTTTTGCAAGAAAAGAAAAATGTCGTCTTTTCACATGCCAAAGTATCACATAATGTATATGAGCTTATTTTGGTGGTTTCAAGGGGTTACCTTTGTGTGAATGAGTTTATCTTGCCATGTAAACATCTGTCGCACTCATTTCCAAAGTTGTAAGAACTATCGCACAAGTTTTTTCATGGTCGTTGCAAAGTGTATCTTTAGCGTTGCACTCATTATGAGTCATTACAAAGTTGTCGCACTGAGGGAAGTATTCTGTTGATGTGTCCTAGATATCTATGTTGTTGTGTCATCAAGTGTTCTAAGTGTGTGATCACAATAGATTCTTATCATTGTTCACATCAGCTTCATCGATCCTACACTTAGTCAAATTCTGAAATCTCTCCGACCAAGCGACCTAGCCTCATCCAACCCTTCTGAACTGAGCATTGTGCAATCTCAGCCCTCTAGCTACAACCCTACCTCTTGACACTGCGCAATGTGCAATTACTGCCTCCCAGGACTGTGCATTGTGTAGTTTTAGTGCTCAAGCCTAGACCTTGGCCTCTAAAACTACACAATTCAACCCTCTAGCCTAGCCTCAACTACACATTTCACAGTCTTTGACCTCAAGCCCAACCCTTGAGCTCCTAAGTTGCGCAATTGCATAATCGCCCAATCTGCTCTACCTTCTAGAACTACGCAGTAGGCATAATTAGTGCTCAACCCTTCAACCTAGCTCACTGAGCTCCAAAACTATTTAATCTACTAGCTGAGTCCAGCCTTAACTACACATTGCACAGTCTCAAGGATCAAGCTTCACCTCTAACTTCCTGAGTTGCATAATTGTGCAGTCATTGAGCCTCCCACTTAGCCCTCCACCCAGTTCCAGCTCAGTCAATGGACCAACATGAAAAATATTAGACTAGGGGTTTATCTTACTAATGTCGTCTTGTCATAAGTGAAGTGCAGATGTAGGTACTTTATCATACCATGGCATGATGATGAAGAACAATATGGAGAAGGGAAAAAGTTGGAAGATATCTTTATAACTGGTTATGCAATTTGATCAATCAAGAGAAAGCAAAAGGACACGAGTTTGCGACTATATCTCAAGACCTGATATCACTAAGGACTCCTTATCTATAAGCCATATGGAGATGGAAAGAATATCATTCCCAAGAAGACACATAACAAGGAGCATCAAGAATTGATTAACATTGCCATGTCATCAAGAAGTAAATGTCAACAGTGTCATGTCATGAGTTGTCATATGCCATATCATTCTTGTGGATTATGTAATTTCGTATTTGAAAATGTATTGTAAAGTGGAATTCTAAAGGACATGTACAAAAGATGAAGAGTCATGTAAAGTCGAAAAGCCATAGGAAGTCAAACAGTCATGAGGGTAGTTAAAGAGTCACAAGGGAGGTGAAATATCACCCCATTGGTTATATATACACCCTCATTGTATGAGAAAAGGAATTTTCACCTTGGCTCCTTCTTCAAGGCATCAAAGAGACAAGCTAGTTATTTTATGCATGGATTATGAATGTTTCTAAGACTGTTATGTGAATGTTTATGATTCATGTTTGTTTTCACATGTACTAAAGTAGTTGAACTAGTTTAGTTATTTTAGTGCTTATAACATTGACAATGTGTTGTAGTGGTTGCAATGCTCGTTGTATCCTTCTGGACTATTCTACTAGATGTTAGGGGGATATCTCTTATTTTTGTGTGTTTCTACTAGAGTGGTACTATTACCTCTCTCCTAGAGGCTCACCTTCTTTTCCCTTTGCAGTAGAAGAATCTTGACACACCTACAACCAAACACTCACCAAACACACTTACTTGCTTTTCGAAGGCACATTTGTGCTCCTCTCTCTTGTTGATAGTTAGAGCCAAGGAAAATCTTTAAGAAATCGGAAAACGGGCCATATTCTGGATGGGGCTCCTATCCCAAATGTTGTGAGGTCTAATTGGGACCACATATGGGGGATACCCCTTGAATGTTGGCAGGTCCAACACCATCAACATTTCTGGCACTAGAAGGAGGGAAACCAATTTTTTATGGTTGATAACCTTACCCACCTTCAACATACATATTCCGGTCAAGGAAAAAATATTCCCAGCACCTCCCCTACTCATATTCCTAAAGTTAGTGAATCTTCTCATCTCAGTCTTGAAAAAACCTATGAAATATCTTACGAGCACATCTGGTCCATTCGACCTATAACCTGTAATTTTTAAAGGCTATCAGATTTATTCTTATAGTACACAATCTACCTTATTTTCCAAAGAAGAATGCGACCACTCCTACTAGGATAGTGGTTTTGATAATTGAAGCTTTGGTTCTTGCCACCCTTGGTTTTGATAGTCTTTTTGATAATCTGATGAATAGGAGTAGCAAAAAGATGAAGATATGGCAGATCAAGATTTGGACTGGATGACTTAGGGCCAAATTTCATTGCTAGGTTCGTTACACAAGATTTTGAGGCACGCATAGAAGTTGTTAGCGAAGTATGACCTTGGGAAAGAAGTGAAGGAGGAGGACCACTTGGAAAAATTTTACATGCATCTGCAAATGCTTGAGGTATGTTATGATGATGTTTCATGCAAACTTTTCCTGTGTACCTTAGATGGTATAACAAATGTATGGTATCATAGTCTTACTACAAACTCAATCCAGAATTGGAAGGGGTTTAAGAAGTTGTTTCTTGAAAAAATTTCCAATGACAAAACCCCTGCCATGTTATTGAAAGAGTTTGGAAATCTGAAGCTGGAGCATAAAGACAAAGTTAAAGATTTCAATCAAAGGTTTAATCGTATATTGAACAAATTTCCTACAAATATGAAACCTCATGGCTCCATCACTATATATTAGTATACTTCTACCTTACCTACAAGAATCGTGCAGTTCGTGAAGAGAATTGTGAAAGTGACTCTCTTGGAGAATTATGAAGAAGAAATCGCAGTTGAAAAGGACTTTCATGTGATTGGATTCATCATTGATGTTGAATCATCAAAGGACTCTGAACAAATGGGAAAAAGGTCTCATGCCTCCTCAGGTAAGGCCAAAGAAAATCAAGCTACCAATCTTGAGAGCTTGATCCACACCATCAAGTCTCTGTCCAGTGAGTTGATAGAGTTAAAATAGAGGTTAAGTGAGACGACCATAAGCAGCAAGCCCCCTAAATTCAACATTCTGAGAAGAGCTTCCATCTCTGGAAGCAACAACAACCAGTCGGCCAAGTCTGGGCATAGCTCGAATGTTGTGTTGAATGTTGAGAGTATGGGCATGGACCAATATTGTTCGTTTCATCAAGAGAATCATTCATAAAAACATTCCCACAATGGAAACACAACATGAATGCTCTAGCTACGAATTTCATTAATATAGTGCTTTGATATGAGCAAACTGAGCCTGTGGAAGAAACTGCGAGTGTTGGGCACATAGTTAATACACTTAGTTGTGTATACATAGTTGAAAAGAAAATTGTTGAAAAAAAGCCACCGAGTGAGGACCCAACTCAAAAGTAGAATGGTCAGTATAACTTAAGAAGCCAAGGTCCATTTTTGGAACCAGAGCTGACAAGGCAGAAACTAAAAGAACATTTGTTAAGGAAGATCACACCTCTTGTCAACTCAGCGCAGAACAATCAGAACAAGTCTGGAAACACTGCTACAACAAAGAGTACTTCCGCCAACAATAAAAGCAAGTCCATCACTCCAGAAGTATCAGGTCAAGTTAATCCTTGAGACACTTTGACGATCCCCATTGCGCTTGATTACAATAGAGTCAAAGACATGAAGAAAATTCACGCAAACATTTCAATATTCAAACTTACAAGAATCACAAGCCAACGAGAATTGCTCGTCCACGCTCTTGAACAATTCGCCTAAGGTAACAACGCTTCTTCATAGAAGGGATCTGAATCTGGTAAGTCTTTTGGTGCCCTATAATTACTACTTAATGAATTAACATTAGAAGCTAACACGCTCTGCCCTACGTTTTTATTAACGTTTCAAATTTTTAATTACAAAGTACACAATTTCTTAGTTGATTATGGTGCATTGGTGAACGCAATTCCACTATCTATAGCCAATAAAATAAATGCAAAATGGAATAAAATAGATGCACAGATCATTTAGTTGGACATGACTCTTGTCCAGCTATTGGTGAACTCAGAAATGTGCTTATTCACCTATCATCCGACCAACGAGTCCACTAGTGTATAAATATAGTAATTATGGACATCCTAGAAGCATATGGTGTATTGCTGAGTAGAGACTCGTCCATAAAACTACAAGGGTATTTTGATACCAACTTGTCACATTTATGGTTTTCATATAAGGGTAGAAGGAACCAAATCTGTGTGAAACGTTACATGAATCATATTGTTACACCCTTCGAGGGGAAAAATGAACCAGTTGCTTTCGCAAATCTAATCTTTTGAAATTGCGTTCTATAAATTGATCTGGGGTTCTATCTTTCCCAACCATCACCAGTCCTACCTGACACACAGTTGGATCTCCTTACTAGTCCAATTGGTGCAAATGATTTATGTACAATAGATAGTAGTAGTAGGAGCATTACTAATGTAGGGCCTATTTTTTGTACAGATGATGTTTGGATTTTGTATTTTGATGGTTCAAAGACGCAAGAGGGCTTTGGAGCTGGTTATGTTTAGTAGACCCATGATAAAGGAAACACCTAATCTCAAGCTGCTTGGAATTCGGGTGCACAAACAACATGGTATAATATGAAGCACTCATCTTGGGTTTATAAAAAGGCCATCGACCTCAATGTTGGAGTTCTCAAAGCATAGGTGATTCTGAAATTGTTGTACGATAGGTACGCAATACTATTCACTATGTGTCACCTCATCTGAAAGGTTATCAACAAGAGGTAAGGTGTTTGATTTCCCATTTCCAAGCTTTTGATATTATATCTATTCCTAGAATTCGTAATGCAACTATGGATGCATTAGAAAATGTTGCTGCTAGGTTATCACCGCTTAGGGACAATTTTTCTGTTGAAATTATTTATAAGACATCCGTCCTTGATAATATCACTAATTTATGCATTTTCAGTGATGACCAGTTGGGGGACACTTTGCGGGTGACACAACAATGCATAAAGTTATGCAGTCCAATTTCTATTGGCCCACATTATTTAAAGATGCTCATGCATATGCCTCCAAGTGTTTGATTTTTTAGAAGTCTGTTGGTCGAAACAAGAAGTCAGTCACCCTGTTGCAGCCTATTATAGTGGAAGAACCATTTCAACAATGGGGCCTAGATGTTATTGGTGAGATATTTCCACACTCATCAAAGTAGCACCACTACATTATCACTGTTACAAACTACTTTACATGGTGGGCAGAAGAAGTTCCACTAAAGCAAGTGAATGATCAGGAACTCATCAACTTCCTTAAGCAAAATATCATTTCCAGGTTTGGTGTTATGAATTCACTTGTTTTTGGAAATACAACATACTTTTTGTCACTAAGATTATATGATTTTTCATTGGAAAATGGAATTGTATTGAAACATTTAGCTAATTACTACCTAGAGGGAAATTGTATTGATGAGTCTACAAACAAGAACCTTATCCATATCATTAAGAAGACTATTTTATCTGAACAAAGGAACTAACACTTTGCTTTGGTGAATTCCCTATGGACTAACCGAGTCATGCCAAAACCTTCTTTGAATACGTCTCCTTACTTCCTGGTGTACAGAAAAGAAGCCATCCTACCCCCGAACATCTATTTTCCTGCCCTTCAACTTTCACAAGAATCCCACGGCAAGCCATGCTTATTGGTTCAACGTAGGATAGACACCCTTAGTAAGTTGCACGAAGAAATACAAAAGGAAAAATAATTTTTTTCTCTTCACTAGAATCATTTCAAGAGGTGGTTCAATAAGAAGTATGCAAGGAGTAATTAATTTGGTGTGGGCGGCTTAGTCTTGAAGTGGGACAAAGCCCATGGCGACAAAGGAAAACACAATAAGTTCCAATCCTTGTGGATTGGCCCATTCACTATACATGAAAAGCTTGACCAACACACATATCATCTTCAATCACAAGAAGGGAAGATTGACTCTCTTCCTTTCAATGGCCAAGACTTAAAACAATATTTTCAATGATGGTCTCAGGATATGCCCTGCCCTATGTACATATTTGTTGTTTGTTTGGTCTTGTTCTTGTTTTCGTTGTTGTAAATAAGAGTTGTGTGTGAATGTGTTTTTTGGATTCTTTGTGTGTGGATGAGTTGAAAAGAGCCTTGTGACACTACAACATTTTTCTAACCTTTGGTCCTCCTTTGTGTTGGTTACATCTTTTGAGCGATGAAGTTCTAACGAAAAATATGATACATCTGTAAGGAGAGTTTTGTGTTAAACCATGATACTTGTGTCTATTCTAGAAAACTTATGCCCATACTTGGTTCATTATGTTTCAGTGTTTTCATGCTTACCCAATCAGTAGAGGAGGAAAAGGGGAAAAACTAAAATGAGAAAACCTAAATCATAGGTCTCTATATGATTCTCTGAAGGAACAACCTCTCGTGCTCTCAATAAGTCGGGATCCCTCTTCTGCCCAAAAAATGAATAAGTGCCTATGCACAGTCCTATTTACATATATAAATAAAGGTGAAAGAAGAGAAAGGCTTCCTGCATAGGTACTGTATAGGCTCGCTGGTAGCAGAGCAATGTTTGTGTTCTTGTAGTGACTCTGCTAGGGTACTGTCCAAGCTTGCTGCTGGTGGAGCAACACTAGAGATGAAAAACTATACTTTGAAAATTGAAAGCTCGCAAACTACACTATCCTTTCTAATTCAAAACATTGTGATATTGCTAAATCTTATGATTGTGTTCAAACCAAGAAGGGACAAAGGGGACCATGTTTATTCATGAGGTAAGTGGGGAAGACAAAGTAATTTCCACGATGAATTAATACTCCCTAAAGAATTGAGACCCTGCATAGAAGAGTCAACCAAGACAGAGAAGTTGGAATTTTGCCAGTGTGTCATGAAGTGTTGTCACTGCTACAACACCCTCCAAAATTTTGTCCTGCACCAAATTTCAAAGCCTACCTTGGTCTTGCATATTGTCATCACAAACATCAAAATCCATTATATGTGTTTTCCCTAAGTGTTTTGGTCCCTTTTGCAAGAAAATAAAAATGTCGTCTTTTCACATTTTAAGTATCGCAAAATGTATATGAGATTGTTTTGGTGGCTTCAAGGGTTTACCTTTGTGTAAATGAGTTGATCTTACCATGTAAACATCTATCGCACTCATTTCCAAAATTGTAAGCACTGTCGCATAAGTGTCATCACAGTCATCACAAAGTGTATCTTTAGTGTCATAGTCGTCATGAGTCATCACAAATTTTTCGCATTGAGGAAATTATGTTGCTCATGTGTCCTAGATGATCTATGTTGTTGTGTCATCAAGTGTTCTAAGTGTGTGATCATAGTCAATTCTTATCATTTTTCACATCAGCTTCATTGATGCCACACTTAGTCAAATTCCAAAAGCTCTCCAACCAAGCAACCTAGCCTCATCCAACCCTCTTGAACTATGCATTGTGTAGTCTCAGCCCTCTAGCTACAATCCTTCCTCTTAACAACACAAAATTCATAGTTCCTGACCCCGGGACCACACAATACGCAATTTCAGTACTCAAGCCCAGACCTTGGCCTCTGAAACTAAGCAATTCAGCCCTCCATCCTAGCCTCAACTATGCATTGCGTATTCTTTGACATAAATACTAGCCCTTGAATGCTTGAGATGCATAATTGTGCAATCACCTGGCCTGTTTTGCCTTCCAAAACTACGCATTAGGAAAAATCAGTGCTCAACCCTTCAACCTAACTCATTGAGCTCCAAAATTACGCAATTTGCTTGCTCAGTCCAACCTGAAATGCACATTACGTAGTCTCAAGGTTCAAGCTTCACCTCTGACTGCCTGAGTTGTGCAATTGCGCAATCATTGAGTCTCCCACTCATCCTGCCACTTAGTTTTGGCTCAGTCAATGGACCAACATGCAACATCTTAGACTAGGGCTTTATCAGATTGATGTTGTCTTGTCAAGAGTGAGATGCAAATGCAGGTACTCTACCATACCATGACAGAATTATGAAGAAGGAGATGGAGAAGGGAAACATGCTAGAAGACATATTTGTATATGATTATGTAAGATTATCAATCAAGAGAAAGCAAAAGGACACTAGTTTGGGACCACAACTCAGGAACTGATATCACTAAAGACTCCTTACCTCTGAGCCATATTGAGGTGGACAGAAGATAATTCCCAAGAAGACACATAGCAAGGATAATGACACTGCCATGTCATCAATAATTCCATGTCACCAATGTCATGTCATGAGTTGTTTTATGCCACATCATTCTTATAGATTATGTAATTTCTTATTTAAAAATGTAATGTAAAGTTGAAGCCCAAAGGACATGTATAAAAGATGAAGAATCATGTAAAGTCGAAAAGTCATAGGAAGTCAAATATTCATGAGGGTAGTCAAAGGGTCATAAGGGAGGTGAAGCATTACCCCATTGGTTATAGATACGCCCTCATTGTATGAAAAAATGACTTTTCACCTTGGCTCCTCTCGCAAGGTATTAGAGAGACAAGCTAGTTCTTTTGAGGAGAAAGTTGTGGCTCCAACACTCCATTATTAGAGTTAGTGGTGTTCAATGTAGGAATTTGTTTTGGGTATTTTATTTAATATATGAATCCCGATGGCCAACATGTTCTTCATGCATGGATTATGAATGTTTTTAAGACTTTTTGTGAATGTTTACGATTCATGTTTGTTTTCACCTGTACTAAAGTAGTAGAACTATTTTGGTTGTTTTAGTGCTTATCATATTGAGAATGTGTTGTAGTGGTTGCAATGCCTGTTGCATCCTTATGGACTATTCCGCTGGATGTTAGGCGGATATCTCTTGTTTGTGTGTGTTTCTACCAGAGTGGTACTATTACCTCTCCTAGAGGCTCACCTTCTTTCCCGTCCCCGATAGAAGAAACTTGGCACACTTATGTTGAAATATGGCAACAAGAATATTCCAATTTAATTTGTCCTTGAATTAAATTGTGAATTAAAATCGAATTTAGTCTTAACAGCTACATGGAAATAATTAATAATTTATTCTAAATTAATTAGTTGAGAAATTCAATTAGAAGTAAGTCATGCAAGAGTTATCCCTTAAATTAAGGAGATAATATTGAGTTATATTTGAGTTTTAATTAGTTAACTCAATTTACTGAGTTAAGTCCAGTTAAATTAGTTCCAAATTGTTTGAGGAACTAATAGTGAGTTAACAATCAGTGGATGCATGCATGCACTCAACTAGTGCTACTCCAGTTAACTGAAGATTCTCTCATCAAAAAATCATGCATGTCTATTCTAAGAAAGACCCAGTTGAGATTAATGTCAAGGATAGTGTACTATCAGCTGCATGTGTTTTATCATGGATAAAACTCATGCATGCAGTCAAGGGATTCATCCTTGAGTATTGCGCAGTTTTTGAGGAAGTGTTCCAATTGGTAACAGGAGAATCATCCACAAGGAATAGCGCAAGGAACTAGGAGCTTGGAGGGCAAAGAGGAAGGCTGGAGAGAAGCCAATATTGCCTATGAGCATCTATCAGGATTGTACTGAGAGTTGGCTAGTTGTGAGAGCTAATGCTTTGTATAATTCCTATGTATTTCTACCATGTATGATAATACAATAGTGTGGGGTTTTTAGCTAAGGCTTTCCCCAAAAATATTTTCATGTGTATTGTGCTTTGATTCTTCTTCTTCTAGTTATATTGTTCAGCTCGATCTTTAAGCTTCCGCAAATTGATAGTAGAAGTAGGTTATAGTATTATGATTTGATTTATATTGCATTATTGGGTTAACCTACATCAAATTTTCTACATGGTATCAGAGCTAGATTTGTAGAAATCTCTACATGGTATTAGAGCTAGATTTGTTGAAAAATTTCTACATGGTATCAGAGCTGTGAATAGTATACTGAGAAGAGAATTCGAAGTTTGAAGTTCGGGGTTGTAGGTGCAAATCAAATTCATATCATACTTCAAGGTTGGACGATGGAGTTTTATGGCTTGAGATTCGAGTATGCCTTGGAAGGTAGCTTGAATTACATAGCATGGAAAGATAGAATGGAGGTTGTATTAGAAGACAATGGCTTGAAGGAATTCATTGATCAAGAAAGCCCAAAGCCAGCTTCAACTAATGCACAAGAGTTGGCTGAGTGGAAGAAGTGTGTGGCGAAGGCGAGACGGATCATCCTTGAGGGAGTTCGAGACCATATTGTCTCGAGTCTCCATGGGAAGGATACTCCATTTTCAATGTGGAAGACATTGAAGGACCTCTACTAGAACAGAAGCAACCAGAGGAAATTGGTGCTCAAGGATAAGCTTCAAAGAATCAATATGGAGAAGGGCAATACTATTTCCACATATCTGAACAAGCTCACCACTTGTAGAAATGAGCTTGGTAGTGTGGGAATAACTACTACCAATGATGATATGGTGATCCTCGCTCTCCTTGGCCTTCCAAAGAGTTGGAATAGCTACCAGGATTCTGTGAATGGAAGGGATAAACTGCCGGATTGGGAACAACTGTGGTCGTATCTTATGCAGGAGGAGATCAGGAGGAGCACACAAGACGGTTCTTCATCCAAGAATGATGATGAAGAAAATTTGGCCTTAGCAGGTAAGGCAAGGAAAGGGAAGGGGTAGGCCTCCCA
>APFE030645402.1:47661-77415 GCA_000404065.3 Pinus taeda
CTGAAGTCATGCAAGAGTTATCCCTTAAATTAAGGAGATAATATTGAGTTATATTTGAGTTGTAATTAGTTAACTCAGTTTACTGAGTTAAGTCCAGTTAAATTAGTTCCAAACTGTTTGAGGAACTAATAGTGAGTTAAGAATCAGTTGACGCATGCATGCACTCAACTAGTGCTACTCCAGTTAACTGAAGGTTCCCTCATCAGAAACTAGTGCATGTCTATTCTGAGAAAGACCCGGTTGAGATTAATTTCAAGGACAGTGTACTATTAGTTGCATGTGTTTTATCATAGATAAAACTCATGCATGAAGTCAAGGGATTCATCCTTGAGTATTTCACATCTTTGGAGGAAGTGTTCCACTTGGTAACAGGAGAATCATCCACAAGGAACATCACAAGGAATAGGAGCTTGGAGGGCATAGAGGAAGGCTGGATAGACGCCAAGATTGCCTGTGAGAAGCTATGAGGATTGTACTGAAAGCTGGCTAGCTATGAGAGCTATGGCTTTGTATAATTCTTATATATTTCCACCATGTATGATAATACAATAGTGTGGGGTTTTTAGCTGAGGCTTTCCCCAAAAGTATTTTCATGTGTATTGTGATTTGATTCTTCTTCTTTTGGTTATATTGTTCAGCTCGATCTTTAACCTTCCGCAAATTGATAGTAGAGTGGGTTATATTATTATCCTTTTATTTATATTGCATTATCGGGTTAACCTACATCAGATTTTCTACATCATATCAAAGCTAGATTTGTAGAAATCTCTACATGGTATTAGAGCTAGATTTGTAGAAAAAATTCTACAACTTACAACCAAACTCTCACCAAGCACACTTACTTTATTTTCGAAGGCACATCTATGCTCCTCTCTCTTGCTGACAATTAGAGCCAAGGAAAATATTTAAGAAATCGACAACCAGGCCATATTTTGGATGGGGCTGCTATCCCAAACAATGTGAGGTCTAATTGGGACCAGTCTCGGAACCACGTCCCAAATACTGTTACGAACTATGGAGTCATACTCCTCCACCATAGCATCAACCCAAATCAGCTGCTACACTACTTCCTCAAAGGAAGATGGCTTGGTCTCAACACATTCCCCAGCAAGGGCCACATATCCAGTGTACCTCTCAGGTGACCTCCTCTGTCTGTGTAGAGAATATGGTGCTCCCACATTCTCTCTCGCATCCTTCAACAATATGTCAGCTTCTCTTGTGCCCTTCCATCCATCTCTGGAAGACTCTGCTTGAGTGGATGTCTCCAATCCTGGAACCTCTGCATGTGGCTGCTCCACATCAGTCTGAGGCTCCTCCTCCTTAGGAACCAATAGTTCCTCCACAGCCTGTAGTTGGAGCTCTCTCTCAAGGGAAACTTGCATGGCCTTTTTCTCATCAAACTTGAGATCTCTACGAACCACTGCCCTCTGACTGGTAAGTACACCCGATAGTTGTGAGGTGCATTAGTGTACCCCACAAGTATCCCCAACTCTACTGTCAGCTCAAGCTTCTTCCCGTGATCGAAGGTCTCATGTCAATATACTGATGAGCCAAAGATCCTGAAGTGACCCATATCTGGTCTCTTACCAGAGAAAGCTTCCTCTAGGTCTTCATCCCAAGTATGTGATGCAGGCTTCTATTATGCAAATAGACCGTTGTGTTGCATGCCTCAGCCCACAAGTGAAGTGGTAGGCCTTGGTCATGAAACATTGCCCGTGCTACCCCTAAAATAGTTTTGTTCTTCCTCTCGGCCACCCCATTGTGCTGTGGGTTATGAGCTGTCGTCAACTCTCATTTAACTCCTTATGTTGCACAGAAGTCCTTAAAATATTGAAAGACATATTCTCCACCATTATCACTTCTCAAGACCTTGATCTCCTTCCCTAACTCTTTCTCGACCAAAGCTTTGAACTTACAAAACTTTGTGAAAGTTTGGTCCTTCTTCTGCATGAAATAAATCCAACATTTACGAGAATAGTTATCCATGAAAATCACATAATACCTTTACTTTGTTGTGGATGTCGTTGAGAATGGTCCACACACATCAGTATGAACTCGTTCTAAGATAGCCTCTGCTCGACTGTCTCGATTATCAAAGGAATACTTGGTGTACTTTCCCAAGGTACAACCTTTGCATGTGTCAACTTTCTCAAGTTTACCTTTGGGAAGTCTTATAGATATATAATGCATTATCTTCAAAGCCCCATGATGCAAATGGCCCAACCGCCTGTGACACAACTCACAAATGTCTTGGCTTTGCAACAATTTTGCTTTCGTACTCAATGTTGCACAATCATCTACCTCTATTTTATAGAGATTCTTCACCAGAATCCCTATCCTCTTGGTCTGACCTATGGCTATGTGTCTTAGGAATTCCTTTCCTTTATTGAAGACAACATCGTAGCCTTTTTCCTCCAACATCGCAACTGATACCAAGTTCTTCTTCATTCCAGGCACATACATCACATCTATCAAGGTGAGAGGATCTCCATGCTCCCTCTGAAAAGCAACTGTGCCCACTCCTGAAACACTATACCTTCCGTCGTCACCCATTTCTATGCGCATCTTGAGGTCTTTCTCCTCCAAGGCACTGAATAAATTTTTATCACTGGCCATGTGGAATGAGGCACCACTATTGAGATACCAAACACAACCCATCATTGATGACACCATGCATGTAATGAGGGTAAAGTCCATTTCGAACTGAGAGGCTAATGCCTCACCTTCCGATCCTTCTAAGGATTCCTTCTTGGACTTCTTCGATGGGAAATTAGTCACATAATGTCCCATCTTGTGACAATTAAATCATCTTACTTTAGACATGTCACCCTTCTTCCCGCCATGAGAAGAATTCAATTTGAAATGGGAAGCCTTCCCCTTCCCTTTCCTTGCCTTACTTGCTAAGGCCAGATTTTCTTCATCATGATTCTTGGATGAAGAACCATCTCGTTTGCTCCTCATGATCTCCTATTGCATAAGATCCGACCACAGTCGTTCCCAATCAGGTAGTTTCTCCCTTCCATTCACAAATTCCTGGTAGCTATTCCAACTCTTTGGAAGGCCAAGGAGAGCGAGGCTCCCCATATCATCATCGGCAGTAGTCATTCCCACAGCGCCAAGCTCATCTCTACAGGTGGTGAGCTTGTTCAAATATGTGGAAATAGTATCACCCTTCTCCATATTGATTCTTCGAAGCTTATCCTTGAGCGCCAATTTCCTTTGGTCACTTCTATTTTGGTATAGTTCCTTAATGTCTTCCACATTGAAAATGGAGTATCCTTCCCATGGAGACTCGAGACAATATGGTCTCGAACTCCCTCAAGGATGATTTGTCTCGCCTTTGCCACACACTTCTTCCACTCAACCAACTCTTGTGCATTAGTTGAAGCTGGCTTTGGGATTTCTTGATCAATGAATTCCTTCAGGCCATTGTCTTCTAATACAACCTCCATTCTATCTTTCCATGCTATGTAATTCGAACTACCTTCCAAGGCATACTCGAGTCTCAAGCCATAGAATTCCATTGGCCAACCTTGAAGTATGATATGAATTCGATTTGCACCTACAACCCTGAACTTCAAACTTTGAATTCTCTTCTCAGTATATTATTCACAACTCTGATACCATGTAGAAATTTTTTGACAAATCTAGCTCTGATACCATGTAGAGATTTCTATAAATCTAGCTCTTATACCATGTAGAAAATTTGATGCAGGTTAACCTAATAATGCAATATAAATCAAAGTAGAATACTATAACCTACTTCTACTATCAATTTGTGGAAGCTTAAAGATCGAGTTGAACAATATAACCAAAAGAAGAAGAATCAAAGCACAATACACATGAAAATACTTTTGGGGAAAGCCTTAGCTAAAAACCCCACACTATTGTATTATCATACATGGTGGAAATACATAGGAATTATACAAAGCCTTAACTCTGACAACTAGCCATCTCTCAGCACAATCCTCACAAATGCTCATAGGCAATATTTGCTTCTCTCCATCCTTCCTCTCTACCCTCCAAGCTCCTATTTCCTTGTGTTGTTCCTTGTGGATGATTCTCTTGTTACCAAGTGGAACACTTCCTCCAAAACTGTGCAATACTCAAGGATGAATCCCTTGACTGCATGCATGAGTTTTATCCATGATAAAACACATGCAACTGATAGTACATTGTCCTTGACATTAATCTCAACTGGGTCTTTCTCATAATAGACATGCATGAGTTTCTGATGAGGGAATCTTCAATTAACTGGAGTAGCACTAATTGAGTGCATGCATGCATCAACTGATTGTTAACTCATTATTAGTTCCTCAAATAGTTTGGAACTAATTTAACTGGACTTAACTCAGTAAATTGAGTTAAATAATTACAACTTAACTATAACCCAACCATTGAATCATTGAATACCAATACTGAATCATTGCAACTAGATCATACCAATATAACAAGCCATCCAAAACACTCAACGAGATACTATATCATAAACCCTTATCAGATGTAAAACTCAGGTAAATATTTCCATAACTAGACAGTGCCAATCTGTCAGAATCAAGTAAATACTCATCATTAAGACCATACACCAATCACCAATGAATCATAGGAAAACTAGGTCAAGAGCTAGATTCTGATCAAGAACTATCATGACAGTAATAAAGACATCCCTGACGAACAACAACAAATAACATAAGGTTCCTTCACTATTATAGCTAGAGAAACACTACAAACCATAATCAAATTAGAATGTATACATGATTTTTATAAGTGGGATCCGTGTATATACACAACTTCTATGTAGAATACCTGTGTACAAATATCAATCTATTGAACACCAAATCCAAACCATCCCAGCTGTTCAATTGAATCTACCATCATCATAAACATTACTGTGTAGAAATAAAAATAGTCAGAAACCCTGATCAAACAACATGCAAACACTTCAAAATGTATACATGGCAATTATAAGAGAGATCCTCATATGTATGTGGTACTCAGGATTAAAAAATGCATACATGTCTCAAATGACTAAGTCAAATCATCTTTGCAAACACAACACACATTCTACATACTTCACTATCAAGATTACAGATCTTTGCAAACACATTCAGATTATAGTCCTATTTTAACCATAGATCTTGCATTGGTAGCAATTCAAACATTCTACAACAAGTAAACCAATCAATCATATCTTTCAACACATATTCAGATCTCTTAGATATGAGCCTCCTCCTTGCTCCTTGGTGCACACTTGTTCCAGATCAGATCACACATGAACAATCCATCAAATGCACACATAACGCCTTGATCTCCTTGTCCTTATATAGTCATTTCCCTTGCCAATACAACATGCAAATATTTTGGTAAATGTTTTCGGTAATTTCTAACGAGATCAAATAGATGTTAGTGCAGTCACAAAATTGTGGGAGATTACATGGAAAATTCTCATTGTATTTCATGTGTGTGCACAAATTGGGAATTCCACTTTTAGGATATATACATGACTTTGCTGAAGGAAAGTTGCGTATGTACTTGACTTTGCTCAAGGAAAGTAGTGTATATTTTTAAAACTTCAGATTATTTAGTATATTTCAAATCCAACATGTGACTAAGCTGCCAAAAAACTTCCTCTGTATTCATCATCCATCCGTAGACTAGTTGGACATAACAAGAGTGTGACATCAAGGGCAACACATTTGAAATTAGGGTTGACATCATACTATATCTAGGTTTACATCAAGTTCATAGTATGTAGGTTTCCATCAAGGAAAACATATTAGTCATAATGCCAACAATATCCCCCTTTGTACTTGATGGAAACCTTCTTCCAACACCAAGTCTTCTATCCCCCTTTGACATCAAGTGCAAAGGGGAGCACCACATTGATAGAAGTACTCACCTTATAGAGGTCAACACTATAAATATGATCTACTAAGATGAACCATGAAATCTGCATACTGATCATGCTCCCTTTGAGCATATGTTGGACCTTCTAGAGATATTCAATATAAGCACAAGGATTTATGACTTAAATACATGGCTATCCATAAGTACATATGACCCCTCCCTCACAAACAATGATTCTATGGACCCAAATTTTACCTCAAGCACCCAAAATAATGGGGTATATGACATGACTTGATCCCAATAGCCCATACATGGTTGGATTTTATAAATATTACAACATGGGTCTTTTCATGACCAATACACCATAAATATAAAACAATAATGATGCATGAATTTTACAAATGCACACAAGCGTGCTCTTCTCAATGTAGGCCCTATATAATGATATGGCATCCATGATGAACGATCTTTTCTCTGCGCAACATCTCATCCATAAACACGGATCTCATCAATGAAATTTCTATATAAAAACCATGATAATCATCAACAACCACCATGATTCACATAGGTATCTACAACATAATCATCTGACAACAAAAATATAATGATATCAGCATAACCATTCTCATCATCATCAATAGATAATATAGTGTAGCATCAGCCTCTTAAATATCTTCAATATGTGGCCAAATATGTAATGCATCCAAGCAACATTAAGCAATAGTAGCAACAACACAAGATTTTTTCAATAAAGCAGCTCATCTCCTTAACCTCATGCCATCAAGGTTGGAACACTCTTTCCTCATATATAAAGAACCACAATCCTCAAGTAGCAAAAACATATCAATCTTTCAAACCAAAGCACCATAGGAAACATATACAACATCTTAATATCTCCATGTGTCAACAACATATGTGAAGACAAAGAGAACGTATAGTCATATCACACATATCCTCCTCATTAGGTGTATCAATATTTATACACTAATATAAATAATAAGGTATAAATTCACCATATGCAACCAAAGAATCATTGATAACCCATGACTTAGTGACAACAATACATATATTTTCCAGTTGTGAGAAGTGAAATAAGACTGATGAAAATAGTAATAGCCATGAATAACATCATGCAATAAGGAGTTCTCAAGAGACCATAACGCCAGCAATGAACCATTAGAAGCATAGAAGATGCTCCCCCTGAACCTGTTCCAACTCTTCATCATCAAATTTGATCACATTATATCTTTCTCACTAACAACAAAGTCACAGATCAAAAACAATAATAATGCTTTGCAACAACAACTCATCACTTATTATGAACCAATACTCTTTCATACATTCTTAATCGTCATAAGGGCATCATCAACATACTGTAGCAAACTAATGTCATAACCAAAAATGCTAATAATGAACTGATGGAAACATATGAGGAGCTCCCCTTGAATTTGTGCCACTTATTAATCATCACTTAGAAGCATACGCGACTATATAAGTCAAGAAACATGTACATACATGATTGTCCTTCATAAGAAACACATACAAAATATAAAATGATAACTTTGCATGGCCACAACTCCCCTAGAACATGTCATATTTGGTCCTAATTATGGTCATTAAATCATATGCAACATTAGTAACATAAACATCACCAAAAGAATAACACAACAACATACATAATCATCATCAAGGTACACATGCATAGCTCCCCCTGAGATCATACACCTTTGATCATATGGACCTGCTAATTGTTATTTGTTCTCCATGAGGCTATGTATCTCATATTTACTTTCGCAGTCCCTATTAGAGGCATGCATTAAATACAATAGACTACAATGGGGAATGTCCTCCTTTACTCTGAATCTAAAGAAGAGGAGCTAGACCTCTTATTTCTGCCTAGATTCTTCTTTAGCACATATAATTTGTCTTCATTTCTAAATCCTTTTGCTATCACCTTTCCAATGTCTTATTCTATAAATTTTCATTTAGTTGATGTAAACAAAGTTGTGTGTCCTTTATCAAATATTTGACCTACACTTAGAATATTCCTCTTTAGACCTTGAACTAATAATACATCAGTTGATCTTGCATTCTTATCAAGATCAACATTACCTTTTCCTAGAACCTTCGCTGGTGCACTATTTCCAAGAATAACTTTATGATCCTTGGTTTTCTTAAGAGAGTTAAATTCGTTCTTGTCTCCAAACAAGTGATGAGAGCATCCATTGTATATGTACCATTAATACTCTTCTTTAAATGAGCACAAAGTAATGCCACATCTTACTTGTTCTTCTTCTTTCTGCTTAATATGAGGAGTGTTGATGGATCCATCTTTTTCAGGTCTTTTGATAACAACTTCCTTGTCTAGTTTCTTTATTTGAGAGAATCTACTTATTGTCGGTATGAATCCCTTGTCTTGTTCCTCCAAGCACAATGCATGTTAAGCAATACCCTTGAAAGAAACTTGAGTACTTGGAAACCGATAATCTTCTTGAGAAGTAACTATTTGCTTGAGGTCTAAGTGACCTACTTCTGCAATTAGCTACAATGTGTCCATAGTTATGACAGATAAAACATTCAAAATCATTGTTCAAAGGTGAGAATGGATTGTCACTCCTAATATTGAGAGAAATTGATCTCTCTTGGAAGTTTACTTTACTTGGTTGTTGGTTTGGTTACCTTCTTAATTTGTTTGCTTTGTTATCCATAGAGTTGCTTGCACAAGCATGTGAACTAGATTCTCCTTTAACAATTTCATGAAAACCAAGGCCTGATTTGATGGAGGGGGGTCTTTGACTATTAATAAGATTGTCCAATATCTTGGTACTATAATTGTTTTTCAAATGTTTTTCATTTTCTATTAAGTTACCTTTTATAATACTTACCACAGCCTCCATTCTTTAAAACTACTATTCCTTTTCCATATACTGCTTCCTCATTCCTTCTTTAATATTTCTTCCTTCTTCTACTTGCATTCTTAATTTGATAATCTCTTCCTTAAGCCCATTCTCTTATTCTTCAAATACTTGAAGTAGATCTTTACATATTTGTGATATGTTTGACGAAATGCCTGTCATAACTAGTAGGGGCCCAGTCGAGGTATTAAACACGTGTTTGCTTTAGTACTATCATTTCCATGTTATTTTACTGTTTTGAAGGTAACATGAAATTTTGGGCAGTGACCTGGGCTTTGGGCTTGAAAAAGAGGCTCAAATCCTGGGGACGTTAGCATAGCACTAACTAAATGAGTCTCTAGACGCTGGTAGGCAAGCCTATGAGAGAGACTCTGGTTTTCTGGACACTGTCATGCCCATAGCATGAGAGCAACTAGGGGTTAAGTTATCCAAAGTATCAGTTGGACCTAAGGGCAAGTTGTCTGAAGTGTTGGATTGGTTCCTGAGGGTCCTTATGCTGATGTTGAATGTCTGTATGGTGTGTTTCCATCGGTTCCACTTCCTTAACAAGACTTAGGAGGTCAAATCATATCATAGTTGCCTCTCGTCGCATGCTTAACCCGACTGGATGGTTTCTTGGGTAGATGTGGGAGGAGGGTGTTACAGAGTGGTATTAGAGCACAGTTCACCCCTTAGACCGAATGGGTGGTGTATTGGTCATGCCTCCATGTCGATTTCATATGTGTTTCTTATGCTTCTAGTCCATGTGTTTGTTGCATTTGCATGGTACTGAGCATGGTTGTAGTGATGTCGTCATGTGAAGGTTGAAAGTGTTGTCGTGGAGTACATCGTCATGAGTGTATGGTTGTATTTTCATTTGTTATGCACATCAATGTTCACATATTCTCAAGTCCACATGATGTGGTTGTCGTTGTCATGCATGAGGTCATGGTTTGTGTAGTTGATATGGTCATGGATTGATGACTAGACCCTAGCTAGAATTATGTGTATATGGTTTCGTACTCATGTGTTATATGTCTATATGCAGTTGTTATGCATGCATGGTCTTGGTTATAGTTATGCATGAAATGTAGGTCAAACATGCCTTGTGAAGTCATTGTATGCAATTTAGGTCATCATGAAGCTATTGGTTGTTATGATGCTAATGTGTTGGCTGAGATAGAGCAGGAGATGCAAATCATCATAATGAGGTTGCAGCATTAGACTTTTGGATAAGGGCAGATCGTCATACAAGTTTGCATGTTGGGCATGCAAGTAAGTAAGTTAAGGATTGTTATATGCATTAGGTTTATGTACATGTCTTTTGATGTTATGGTTATGTAAATGATAAATAATAGTTGATTAGTGTAGTCATATGCACATGTGTCAGATAGCCATGAATGATAGTAACTTGTGGTCGTATGCATTGTTATTATTGTTTTATGTTAGATAACTTGATGATTAGGTTATATGTTGTTGATGAGAATGATATATAACTTATTGTTGTATGCATTGTTAGTAACTTGATGATTAGGTTTATTACATTAAGATCTTGATGTTATATGTATCATGCTAAATTGGATTGGCTTATCCATATGGTTAGGGTTACGACATTCAGGTATGAGTCAAATTATTGTGACATTGTGTTGTACTAATCTAGACTTACTGTGCAAATGTGATTATTATGTGTGAATGATAATTGTTTATGAGTTTTAGTGACTATTATGGATATCATGATCTTATTTATGTTTAAGCTGATGCGTTGAGAAGTTATATCATGCTAACAAGATTGATTGTGTGGACAAGATTACCTCCCCTGAGATACATTAAGGTATGAACTTGTTTATGTCATCTACCTTGTGCATGACTGTTTGATTATGACATCTATTTGGTGTTTGAGTATTTGGTGTCTAGTTGATTTATTTAACATATTATGTTTGCAAGTTGGTTGAATGTTTGATGAATTTCATAATATGAGTATGCATTCCAATGATCTTGTTTTAAGATTATTGTACTAACACATTTGTTAAGACAATTGATATGTACTTGATTATAGTTGTAGCATTGTGTCTAAGGACTATGAGTTGACTATGGATTATGACATGATTATTAGTATTGGTAAAGGTGGATTTCAAATTGATAGATATGATTGTCTTGGTATTTGGCACATGTGGTTGACATGTGTGAGAAGTTGTAGGAAAAATGCTTCGTATTAGAATGACAAGGTAATATATGATATGTTTACATAACTAACAGTTG
Organism: Pinus taeda; assembly: GCA_000404065.3. NCBI lineage: Eukaryota > Viridiplantae > Streptophyta > Pinopsida > Pinales > Pinaceae > Pinus > Pinus taeda. The sequence continues at coordinate 58,662 of APFE030645402.1, forward strand.
GGTGATGTGACATCGCATAGTAAGACTCTATTGCAACAAAGAAAAAAGGTAAAAAGAAGGAATTGGGGTAGAATTCATTTGGATGTTTTTGGAAACCCTAATTCCAAATGAATGATTACTTTGCACACATGAATTCTTCTTAAGCTTGATTTGTCTGAAATCATGTGGATATGTGCTATATTCATGGACATGTAATTGACATGTATATTAGCTAGTCTCTAGTTACAGGTGGATTTGTCAAGGGAATTAGAGTCCCTTGAGAGATGGCATGGAAGTGTTCATCTACAAGGCAACGTGCTCGACACAAAAATATAAGGTACCTGATGTATGGTTATATTTATCTATGCACTGATAATTATGTGTTTATGATATGATGCAAGGGAATGCATGGCAAAGAAATTTTCGTGAAACTTTGAAGAAGGATCTGATTGAGATTTCCTGAGGAACCATGGGGATTGATTCATGGTGTCTATTGTTAGTCTTGTGCTTTTGGTATTTTGTGATTTTCTTGCACTTGATTTGCAGTTTTTTTATGTCTAGTGCATGATCATGCCACTTTGTTGGGGTGGTGCATTGTTATTGATTTTCATGGTCTTATTCTTGTTTGTTTCTTGTCTTGCATTTTATGTTTCGAGTCTTGGGAACTGGTTTAGGAAAGAGGAAAGTTAATGGGGCTCAGGGAGAGTTGTGTGGTACCCAACTGGTAATGTAAGACATGGACGAAGCTCTGTACATGAGTAAGCGCAGTAGAAGGACATTCAATTGGACGTGTTGATCCATTGTGGTAAACGGACGTTGGCAGTACAGACATGAGAAAGGTAAATAGAAAAGGTAAAGTAAATGGGTTTAAGGTGTCGGATGCCTTGGCTATGTTGGGAATTTTTTTTCTTAATGTTGTGGATGTTGTGCACAAATAAGGAAGTTCTCTTAACCTAGATCTTATGATATCTAGTAATTATGTTATGATCATGATTATGTTGATATTTATATATGTATACATGTATGTATGTATGTCATTTTCTAATAGAATGATTATTGTTTTATGCTAATGATTATATATGTATGTATGTATGTATCCATGTCAATTTCTGATAGGGTCATCATGAATCATCCTTGTGGAGGAACGGTTTCTTATGGAAGCGAATGGCATGAAGATGTTCTTGGTTTTGCGAGGAATCAATTGAGAAGAGTAGTCATGAAAAAAATACAAGGTCAAATCATATGGTTATGAGTTGATATTATGTGATTATATTATGTCTATGTTATGGACAGGTTATACCGAGGGATACATTAGCGAATTGAAAGCACTGTGGTCTGCGACATGCTGGGAAAAGCATGAGTAAGACACTGGGAGCAAAGTTGCTTGGTAAAGACAATGTGGTTTTGGATGCGTGGTACTATTTTTGTGCATATATTGTATATGTTGTACATGTTGCATATGTATTATTGTGTGCATGCGGTGTTGTGCATATATAGTGTGTGTACATGTTGTTTATGAAATATTATGTACATGATGGTACAAATAGTGTTGTTATGAATATTGCATATGAAGTGCTTGGTATAGATGGTGTTATGTACAGGTTGTATATGTAGTGTTGTGTGCATATGATGTTATGTACATTTTGGATATACAATGCTATGTACCAATGGTGTTGCGTGCATGTTGTACAAGTGGTGCTAGGTACATATGGTGTTGTGTACATGATTGTACAAGTGGTGTTGTGATGTAGTGATGTGTACTAGTGGCAATTTGTACAGGTATTGTTGTGTACATGTCATGCATGGGGCGTTGTGTACATGTAGTGTCGTGTACATGCCGTGCATGTGGTACTGTGTACACATTGTACAGGTGGTGCAATGTACATGTGGCGTTGTGTACACATTGGGCAGGTGGTACTGTGTACATGTTGTACATATGTTATTGATGTATGTGTGGTATTATATGCATGTTGTACATGATGTGTTGCGGTCATGCGGTACTATGTATGTGAATTGTATAGTCGTGGTATCCTAACATGCGTATTCCTTGTGTAATACATGTATTTTTTTGTGTTGTACACCAGGTGTAGGTACATTTATTGTGTGGCATTGCACATCGGGTATAGATGTATGAGTTGTATTGTATATAAGGTGTATGTGTATAAATTTTGTGGTGTCACACATGTTGTGTAGATGTATGTCTTGTGATGTACATTATGTATGTATACGTATTGTGTTGTGTCATACACCAGATATAGGAGTATGTATTGTGTTGTGTTGTACACTGGGCGTAGATGCATTTATTTCATGGTGTTTTATGTTGTGTGTGGTGGTATGGGTGTGATGCACACTATGTGTATGTGCACATGGTTGAGGAGAAGGCACTGGGTGTTTGTTGGGTGTGGCAACCAATCCAGTGTGCGTACAAAATAAAGACAAAGGTAGAAGCTAAGGATTGATTAAAGGATAAGTATGCTAGTAGAGCACTTCAGGAGCAGGGATATTGTGGGACACTGGTACCCAATAGTGTCCATCTATTTCCATTAGCATGCTATGACGGATATGATGGTTTGAGGCAAGTATATGCCTTGGTTTTTGTATCTTCTGATGCGAGGAAGCCTTACTAAAGGATGGACTTCACGGGATGGGGGTGCCAGTGGAACTTGGAAGGTGAATGACTACACAGAAGGGGTTGACTAGATTTCCCGAGAGACTATGTAGCAGAGAAGGGAAGGTTGGGGCATATTTTTCTTTTGGTCATTAACATTTCCATATGGAACCAAATACACATTAGGAGTGCACCCTGGAACAATGAGCCAGTAATTGTTCACTGAGATGACAAGTGGAACTGGATTTGTAGCGTTGGATATTGGATGCATATTTGACTTTGTAATGGATTTTGGACTTCCCGAGAAGGAGGTGAATCCTGGTATTACTTTGGGGGTGGAGGTGTGAGCCTCTGGATTCCCTTGTTGCGGATGTAGGCATCGTATCCTTTTATTTGTTGGTTGTGAAAATGTTCATATGTGTGTATTATTGTAAATATTGTATCGAAATGGATTTATAAAGCTCCATAGACAATATGGATATTTGTTGGTTGAAGCAAATGCATATGTGTATATGTGGTTATTGTAAATACTGTACTAAGTTATGTTATAAAGCTCCAGAAAATTGTATGATTGTCATGTTTCAGTAGTGGTCATTGTAAATACTACAATGGGTTGTGTTATAAAGCTCCATGGGCGATATGTTTTGTTTTCAACAATCTTGTTGGTTATAGGTGACATTGAACATCAAGGATGGTGTTCCCCCAAGGGGCAGGGTTCTGTAATAGTCTTGGTAATAATTCCATGTAAAAATATATGAGGCCACAGTTGATGGGACATGTATTCCAAGATGAATTTTGGGAAAAATGATAGTGATGGTGATCACTTGTGATTGTTTATGGCTAAGGAAATTGGCAAAGGCAATAGCTAAGGCTTTGGAAAGGCAAAATGGAATTTTTGGCACATTTATTTATGAGGAAATTAAGAGAAAAGGAAGGTGAAAGGTCATAGGTTGCATGTGAGGAGGAAAATGAAGGAAAATAATGGGAAATGAAGAAAATAAAGGCCTCATTAATAAAAAAAATTATGATGATCAATTGGAAAGCTCTTGGCTTAGGCTTGGTCAATGTAAGCTTTGGACAAGTTTTTGTGGAGCTCTCTTCTATTCTCTCTCTCACATTCTTGGAGCACTCTTCGAGGGTGTGGAATACTTAGATTCTTGGAGCAATAAGGCAAAGGAAGAGCAGTAAAGTGCAAGAGGGCATCGGGATCAACAACTACAACAATTTTTCTTGTAGGTAACAAGTTGTATGTATGTTTTCCTCACTAGTTTTAGCATGCATGGTACATGCAAGTTGTTTCTTGGTTATGATATGTCATTGGTATGGAGGATGGTGGGGGTTGACAGTGGATTTCCTAGCCTTTCCATTTCTTGGATATCCATGGTGATTGTGGGTTTATTTCCTTGTTTTGTTTTCATTGGTTCTCATGTTTCCTTTAACTTGGGTTGAGTTATTAGTTCCTGGAGTCTTGGTTGGACAAACAATTTGGAGCCCTGTAACGACTTGGGTTGAGTTACTGGTCCCATAGCCTTGGTTTGAAAAATTATTTAGAGCCTTGTAAAAACTTGGGTTGAGTTACTAATCTCGTAGCCTTTGTTGGAAAAACGTTCTAGAGCCCTTGGTGGGTTGAGTTACTAGTCCTAGAGCGTTGATTGGATAAACGCTCTAGAGCCCGGTAAAAGTTGTGGGTTGATTTACTAGTTCTAGAGCCTTGGTTGGACAAACACTATGGAGCCCAATGTAAGTTGTGGGTTGAGTTACTAGCCTTGGAAGTTGGGTTGGAACAAATGCTCTAGAGCCCTGGAAGGCTTGGACATAGACTGATTTGATAATGGTTTTATGATGTCTAACTGTGAGGTGGAATCACTATTTGATGGGTTGAGGTGGATGGCCTCTTGAAGCCCTGGATGATTTTTGTATGATGTGTTCTATGAGATCCCACACTCATGCTTGGAATATTACACGAGGGTGAATAGATGAAGAGACATGTAGCTCAACCATTCTACAGTCAAGCGAAATAAGAAGTCCCATCTCAGGTTTTGTTTTTGCATCATTAATGAAAGGCTATTTATCCTTGTATTTCTATGAGTATTGTGATGGATTATATGTGTTGCATATATCTATAATTTCATTGATATTTATATCCCTATTATGCTGGTTATGTATATGTTTTATGACAACAACTGTGTATGGTTCTCATCCTATTTTTACTTGTAAATGAATGAACAATGTATCTATGGTCTAATGGATGAAATTTTAGCTAATGTTTTGAGGCATCAATGTTTCATGATGAATCTCAAATAAGTATGAACCCCTATGCTCAGATATGTTAATTAGAATTGTAGTTTACATATTCATGATATGTTTGAATAAATGCCTATCATGGCTAGTAGGGGTCCAGTCGAGGTCTTAAACAAGTATTTTCTTTAGTACTATCATTTCCATGTTATTTTACTATTATGAAGGTATCATGAAATTCTAGGCAGTGACCTCAGCTCTAGGCCTGAAAAAATGGCTCAAATCCCATGGATGTTGTCATAACACTGTTTAAATGAGTCTCTAGATGCTTGCAAGCAAGCCCGTGAGAGCGACTATGGGTTTATGGATGTTGTAATGCCCATAGCATGAGAGAAACTGGGGGTTAAGTTGTCTGAAAGCTCAGTGGGACCCAAGAGCAAGTTGTCTGAAGTGTTGGATTGGTTCTTGAGGGTCCTGATGCTGATGTTGAATGCATGTATGGTGTGTTTCCATTGGTTCCACTTCCTTAATGTGACTTAGGAGGTCGAATCATATCATAGTGGCCTCTCATCGCATGATTACCCCTGCTGGCTATTTGCATGGGTAGATGTGGGAGGAGGGTGCTACAGAGTGGTATCAGAGCATGGTTCACCCCTCAGACTAGATGGGTGGTGCATTGGTCATCATTCATGTCAGATGCATATGTGTTGCTTATGCTTGTTGTCCATGTTATTGTTGCATTTGCATGGTGTTGAGCATGGTTGTAGTGATGTCACCATGTGAAGGTTGAAGGTGTTGTCATGGAGTATGTCATCATGAGTGTATGGTTGTATATGCATTTTTTATGCACGTCAATGTTCACATATTCTCAAGTGCACATGATGTGGTTGCTCTTTTCATGCATGAGGTCATGGTTTGTGTAGTTGATATGGTCATGGATTGATGAATGGACCCTAGCTACAATTATGTGTATATGGTTTCGTACTCATGTGTTATATGTCTATTGAAGTTGTTATACATGCATGGCCTTGGTTATAGTTATGCATGAAATGTAGGTCAAACATGCATTGTGAAGTCATTATATGCAATTTAGGTCATCATGATGCTAATGTGCTGTTTGAGATAAAGCAGGAGATGCAAATCATCATAATGAGGTTGCAGCATTATACTTTGGGATAAGAGAAGATCGTCATATAGGTTTGCATGTTGGGCATGCAAGTAAGTAAGTTAAGGAGTTATATGCATTAGGTTTATATACATTAGGTTTATGTACATGTTTTCTAATGTTATGGTTACATACATGATAGATGGCAGTTGATTAGTGTAGTCATATGCACATGTGTCAAATAGTCATGAATGACAGTAACGCATTGCTATTATTGTTTTATGCTAGATAACTTTATGATTAGGTTATATGTTGTTGATGAGCATGATATATAGCTTATTTTTGTATGCATTGCTAGTAACTTGGTGATTAGGGTTATTACATTAAGATCTTGATGTTATATGTGACATGCTAAATTGGATTGTCCTATGCATATGGTTAGGGTTACAACATTCAGGTATGAGTCAACATATTGTGACATTGTGTTCTACTAATCTACATTGACTATGTGGATGCGATTATTATGCATGAATGATAATTGTTTATGAGTTTAAGTGACTATTATGGATATCATTATCTTATTTATGTTTCAGCTGATGTGTTGAGAAGTTATATCATGCTAACTAGATTGATTGCACAGACAAGATTGCATCCCCTGAGGTACATTAAGGTATGAACTTGTTTATGTCATCTGCCTTGTGCTTGACTGTTTGATCATGACATATATTTGGTGTTTGAGTGTTTGGTGTCTAGTTGATTTATTTAACATGGTATGATTGCAATTTGGTTGAATGTTTGATGAATTTCATAATATGAGTATGTTTTTCAATGAGATTTTTTTAAGATGATTGTACTAACACATATGTGTTGAGACAGTTGATATGTACTTGAGTATAGTTGTAGCATTGTGTCTAAAGACTATGAGTTGACTATGGATTATGACATGATTGTTAGTCTTGGTAAAGGTGGATTTCAAATTGATAGATATGTTTGTCTTTATATTTGGCACATGTGGTTGACATGTGTGAGCAGTTGTCGGAAACATGCTTGGTATTAGCATGACAAGGTAATAGTTGATGTGTTTACATAACTAACAGTTGAGTTATGTGACATCGCATAGTAAGACTATTGCAACAAAGAAAAAAGGTAAAAGGAAGTAATTGGGCACAAATTCCTTTGGTTATGTCTGGAAAACCCTAATTCCAAATGAATGAGTACTTTGCACACATGAAGTCTTCTTAACCTTGATTTTTCTGAAATTATGTGGATATGTTCTATAGTCATGGACATGTAATTGATAGGTACATTAGCTAGTCTCTAGTTACAAGTGGATTTGTCAAGGGAATTGGAGTCCCTTGAGAGATGGCATGGACGTGTTCAGCTATAAGGCAACGTGATTGGCACAACAAGATAAGGTATATGGTGTATGGTTATATTTATTTATGCACTGGCAGTTATGTGTTTATGGCGGCATGATGTAGGGGATTGCATGACAAAGAAATTGCCATGAAACTTTCAAGAAGGCTCAGGTTGAGCTTTCCTTGGGAACCATGGGGATTGAGTCATGGTGTCTATTGTTAGTCTTGTGATTTTGGTATTTTGTGATTTGATTGCACTTGATTTTAAAAAAATTTATGTCTAGTGCATGATCATGCCACTTTGTTGTGGTGTCGCGTTGTTATTGATTTTCATGGTCTTCTTCTTGTTTGTTTCTTGTCTTGCCTTTTATGTTTTGAGTCTTTGGAATTGGTTTGGGAAAGAGGAAAGTTAATGGATCTCAAGGATATTTGTGTGGTGCCCAATAGGTAATGTAAGAAACGAATAAAGTTCTATGTATGAGTAAGCACAACAAAAGGTAAGATTATGTCAGTCAGTTGGATTGGTTGGTCCATTGTGGTAAATGGACGGTGGAAGTACAAACATGAGAAAGGTAACCATAAAAGTAAAGTAAATGGGTCCGAGGTGTCAGATGCCTTGGCTATGTTGGGAACCGTTGTTCTCAATTTTGTGCATGTTGTGCACAAATAAGGAAGTTCACTTAACCTAGCCTTATGATATCTAGTAATTATGTTATGATCATGATTATGTTGATGTTTATGTATGTATACATGTATGTATGTATGTCGTTGTCTAACATAATTATGATTATTTTATGCTAATGATTATATATGTATGTATGTATGTATGTCATTGTCTGACATGGTCATCAGGAATTGTCCTTGTGGAGCAATGATTGCTTACGCAAGCGAATGGCATGAAGAGGTTCCTGGTCTTACGAGAAATCAATTAAGAAGAGTAGTCATGACCAAAATACAAGGTCAATATCATATGGTTATGAGTTGATATTATGTGATTACATTATGTCTATGTTATGGATAGGTTATACCGAGGGATACATCAGCAAGATGAAAGTAGTGTGGTCTCCGACATGCTGCGACAAGCATGGGTAAGACACTAGAAGCAAAGTTGTTTGGTAAAGACAGTGTGGTATTGGATGTGTGGTACTATTGTTGTGCATATGTTGTACATGTTGCATATATGTTATTGTGTGCATGCAGTGTTGTGCATATATTGTGTTTGTACATGTTGTTTATGAAATGTTATGTACAAATGGTATAGATAATGGTGTGTGAATATTGCATATGCAGTACTGGGTATAGATGGTGCTATGTACATGTTATGAAGCATTCCTATGTACAAATGATGTTATGTACATTTTGGATATGTAGTTCTATGTACCTGTGGTGTTGCGTGCATGTTGTACAGGTGGTGCTAGGTACATATGGTGTTGCGTGCAAGATTATAAAAGTGGTGTTGTGTGCATGTAGTGTTGTGTACATGTTGTACAACTGGTGTTGTGTGCAGGTAGTGTTGTGTAAATGTCGTGCATGTGGCGTTGTGTACATGTAGTGTCCTGTACATGTCATGCATGTGGTATTGTGTACACATTGTATAGGTGGTGCAATGTACATGTGGCATTGTGTACACTTTGTGCAGGTGGTGTGGTGTATAGGTGGTACTACATACATGTTATAGATATGGTACTGGTGTACGTGTGGTATTATGTGCATGTCGTACATGAAGTTTTTCTGGCATGCATTACTATGTATATGCATTGTGTAGTTGTGGTATCATGACATGTGTATTCCTTGTGTAGTACATATATTTTTTTGTGTTGTATGTTAGGTGTATGTACATGTATTGTGTGGCGTTGCACATCGGGTATAGATGTATGAGTTGTATCGTATATCGTGTGTATGTGTATGTGTTTTTTGGTGTCACGCGTTCTGTGCATATGTATGTCTTGTGATGTACATTGTGTACGTATATGTGTTGTGTTGTGTTGTACACCAGACGTAGGAGTATGTATTGTGTTGTGTTGTACACTGGGTCTAGATGCATGTACTGCATGGTGTTGTATGTCGTGTGTGGTGTTATGGGTGTGATGCACACTATGTGTATGTGCACATGGTTCAAGAGAAGGCTGAGTTGCTTCAGCTGATTGCTTTATCTAAGGAGGATGATTTCATATTACATTTTTGTCAGAGAATCTATTGCAATGGAAGGGTTGAATTCTTTTTTATTTAAAGGTCGTGTTATAAGAGTTTCAATCTATTATATGGGACCAAATTTTTTCTCATTATCCTAGGGACTAAGATCATCCTTAACAGATCAAATTGATCAATCTTTGAGGTCAATTTTCCTTTATTGCATGGATTGAAACCTACCTTTAGAGGTAGGCTAAAGCGTATACAAATTGGAGACTGTTTTCCTTGATTTATCCTGTATCTTTGGAAGGGTCGAGTCACCTTAATTTAGGAGGTTAATTTCTCATAAGCTTGAGTTTTATTACAATTCCCATTTCTCAGTTTTGGAGTTCAAATCATTAAGAAGTGGAAAAATAAATTATGTATTGTGGAAGGCCGAATATATTTCTATTGTAGGATAAGTTTAATATTTAGATTAAGGGACAAATTCACCCCATATTGAAGGTCAATGTCCCCAACATTTCATAGTTATAATTATTATCATTAAGGGGGTCTAAGTTCATTGTTTCAGGGGGGTCGAAGTTCTTACATTTCTTTTGGGAAGAACTCCATTACTATTTCATAGATCAATTTTTATTTGAGGGTTAGCTAAAGCGCATCGACCTGTGCTTCTACTGAGACCGAGCCACTCAAATAGAAGGATCAAGTTCTATTATTTTAAATAGAGTGCATTTCTTACATCCTAGGGGTTGGATTCTATATGAGATAATATTTTTTCTTGTAATTCTAAGAGACCAAATTCATTGTCAAGTCATCATCCTCAATCTAGAAGGGTCGTGATTTGATATTTCATGTCATGCTAGAGTATATTGAGCATCATCATTAGAAGGATCATTTGCTATGGAATTAAATTTGTTGAAGGTTAAAGATTAATGTGTTGAAGAATCCCAACTTCTTGTGGTATCAAGTGCAATATGTTTCATGGATTGAATTCACTCCTCTTTATTGCTAAAGTTGGATCTCAAGTTTTCCTTTGAATATGCACTGTAAAAATTTCCAGTCAAGTTAATAAAAGCTATTGATTTTCCCTCAAAATCTCTTATTGATGTGTTTTCAATCTACATATTTCACGGAATGTCTACACACTAAATGTTTGAAGAAACTTCTTAAAAGAGAATTTTATTAATTGTGAGGTAACATTAGCATATTTTAGCACTGGTACATTACAGAGTAGAAATCCCCACAAACCCTCCAATTCGTTGTATGGAAAAGGGCCTAGGGTGATCCACCATCACACAACCAAAATAACCCATTCTCTTCTTCAGAGGCATAAAAACATCATTATTTGGCAAATGATCTAACACAATAGAAGAAGGCGAGTTCCTACATACCCCAAGCTGAAAAGGTCCCTAATATGAAATTATGTCAACCATAATAGTATAGAAGTTATAGTAAATGTAGGGTCACACAATAATAAACAAATTTTCGGGGCTTTGGCCTACTGAACAAGTCCTAATATGTTGGATCTAAAAGAACTAGCAACCAGAAGGAGATGTAAAACTCAAATTAGGGTCTAAAGGATTCTTCACAACAATTTTTAATAACCTTAAGGATAGAAACGAAGTCTTGAAAATGGCCCGTATTTTTTCAACTCGGAAAGGTTATACATGTGTTTCTAGATATAAAGGTTTAGCCTGGATAAAGAGGAGTTCACAGTGACCCCAATCTATATCATATTTTATTCACTCCCGTGAGAATTCTAGGACCAAGAAATAGTAGAAGGGATAAAAAATTCCTTAGGAACCTTTATAATGAATTCATAAGCCACTAAGTAAGGAAGGTACATTCCATATGCTCACATATGTGTGTATATTAATGTATCTCAACCATTTCCATCCAACATCTGTCATAACTACCAATATAATATCTAGAATCAACCCATAGATTACGAACATATCTCATTTAGATGCAGTAAATCTCACGAGCACAAAGATCTATTCACGGAATGCACACAAAATGTATACCAACAACCATCGAACGTGTAGACTAAAAATGATTAAGATGGATTTGAGCTTGTCACTAATAGATGAAGAACCAATGGAAAATTAATAAGAAGAACATCCAAGGAAAATGCAAGAGACAACAACAAATAATCTATTCTTGCAAGCACAAGCCCAAACCCAAATTCAACTGACAATGAGGAAGAAAAGGAGGAAGACTAGAGGACCCCAAGCCAAGATCCAAAACGAAATCAAGAGGACTCAACCAAAAGGAGTAGGATGAATAATTAAGACATGGAAAAAATTATTGAAGATGTGGAGATGGTCCATGAGTAGAAGGAACTAGTGGAATTAAAGGAAGAAGAGGAGATACAATCAGAATAGCTTGACTTGCAGTCAATTGTGGTAACATGGTGAAACAAGGATCCCTCATTGATCTCAAACAAAGAAGTAGAACTCATCTCCAGAGCATATATCAAATCATATAAAATTTTGCACCAAAACCATAAAGGTAAGTCAAACCCAACCTCATCTTCTTTAGGGTTTAAAAATATAAACATTAAGGAAAACTCAAAATCTAGATAGGAAGAAAAAAAGTGAGGAAAAATAGTAATAGGCAAATTATTCAAGAAATGAGTGAATGGATGGTAAATTCTGGAAGGATCACCTTGAGAACTAAATCCTTCCAACCCACCCCCAAAAATTATTGATGAAAGCGATCTCATGAAATATGATGGGAATGAACTAAAAATCAAATCATATACTCCTCAAGCATAAAATTCTACAATAAAACCTAGCAATAGTATTGATTCAGTAACAAGGATGGTAGGTGCAAGGAGGGTGGGGGTTCTCTATGTCCCTGGAGGAAAAAATGAATATGAATGTTCATTGAGCTTAGGTGAAACCTCAAATAATCAATCCAAGATGTATGCACTACGACAAGGCATCCTTTTGGTTGCATCTTTATCAATCAATCCCCTCGTTATTGTAGGTGATTCAAATAATACAATTATGCATTTGGAATTAAGAAATAGGCCCTCTAATGCAAAATTAACTCACTTATTTGAAATAATTTTAGCAATTTTATCCTCATTCTCAAGCATCCAAGTTAATAAAATCATTTCGACCCTCCATAGTAAAGAAAATCAAGCCTTGTGTTTGGCCCCTAGAACCATGAAAATCAATGGAACTCGCATGGAAGCTCCAACCTTATAATGAGTATTTATGAGAAATCATTTAAAGGGTGAGGGGGGTATATAGGGGTTGCATGTGAAATACATGGATGTTATGTGAATATTAGAGAATGCATGAATATGAGCCACCAAGTGATGGAAAGTTGGGTAATTGTGGCATTGATAGAGTATTAGACTCTCATTCTTGCAGTATATATGGAATTTAAGATGAATTTAATGAATTGTTTTGTGCAATTGAAGTGGACGGATCAGACCATCACATTACATTACAATATTAACCATGTGTGAGTTCAACATGTAATATTGATCTAACAAAGTGGCGTTCTAGTGTTTAGGTTGAGAAGGGTAAGAAAAATTCACGCAATAATGATTCCCTATGTCTCAAATCAAGTTTCTAGATCTTCAAGGAAATGTGGGTGGTAGTTAATGTTGGTAGCAAAGTTTTATTTACAAGTGTGGAGAGGAAAATTTGCAGGGTCACTTTGCAAGGGATCCAAGTAGCATAGGACAAAATACCAAGGGCTCAGTTCACTCAACAAGGATGAAGGCCAAAAGGAAACATCACAGTGCAACCTTTGAGGTATTTAGTGTATAGTGGGAGTTTTGAATGGATATTTCCATAGTTAGTAGGAAAGTTGACACATTGAGTGTGCAAGTGGGAATTTTTTCTTCCCATCACTAGCAGCTACATGAATTCATCACATAACTTTAGCACCTTCAATCCTAGATTAAATCTATCTTGACATTGAAACAAGAAGAAATATAGGGCCCATGAGATTAGGCATTATCAACCAACTCTATGCAACTAATCCAAAGCACTCAGATCAATATTAATCGGGCAGTTTCAACCAAAAACTTCATCATTATAGATTATTATGAGTACAATATTGAGTAATTTTTTGTTATATACCTTCTAAATGTGAATATGTTTTAGGTATCTTCTTTAAGTTGTACCCATATAGGCACAACTGATGCATAGAATTTGGACATAATAGAAGTTTGAAAGGATAATCTATATTAACTTTCAAAACTTTTGTTGCTTACAATATCAAGAGATCTGGATGTACTCCTCATGTGCATTGGCATAAATTTGCTAATATAAATATAACTTCTTATTGTTAAAAAGAAAAAAGAAATCATTAATTATTCAAGAAACAAAATATGTGAGTGAACAAATCTTTAGAATTGCAAATGTTGTTTGGATAGGTTATCAATCAATTGGAGTGGATGCACAAAGAGCTTCAGGATGAATAACCCTATTGTGGAATCCTACAGAAATTATCTTATCAACTTTGATAGTGACATAAACAACTCTCACTGCCAAATTTCAAAAGGTGGGATCTGAACATTAGGGCTATCTAACTAATGTCTATGGACTCAACACATGGGGGAGTGGGTCAGATTTTTATTTATTAAAAAGAATACAAAAAAAGTATGGTCTAATGAAGGACTTGTACTAGTTCATAGATCGATACATTAACATTATATAGTCTTTGAGTGAAAAGAAAAGATGTATAAGCAGACATGAAGTATTCCATCAAATTGGTATATTTGAAAACAAAAAATGGGTTCTACCGATGGAACAATAGGAGGGTAGGAGAGGCTCAAGTCGCATCTTGTAACACCCCTATGCGCTACTCAACCCCCAGATTGTAAAGAACATGTACATGCAAAACTTAGGTTGGTGAGTCGGAAAGTATTAACTAGGTTGGTGAGCCGAGGAATTCTTTTGGGGCCAATGTGTCGATGTGCATGTATTTTTTTATGTTTTGGGGTTGGTATACTCATATGCACATGTTTTTATATTTTTTGAGGCTAGAAATCCTGGTGTTGTAAATATGACATCTCAAGCATGTTAATAAACACATTACGACTACAAAATAAGTCAGACGAAAAGAGCACGGGGATCCAAGGTTCCATGGGTATAAATAAGGGATCATGTGATTTAATAATCATTAAAGTACATATACTTGTATCTAAATTCCATTAAGTGACTTCATGGAATGGAAATTTTCGATGAAAATACAAGCACATAAAAGGAAAGATGTTGGTACTATGAGGCAAGTTGTTAGAGTTGGAGAACTAAGAGAGTACCAAGAATCTTGGGAACCAAAATTCTCTAGACATCCCTGTCCCGCTAACATAGGAACCCTAGAGTTAGCGGCACAACACAAGGGAATGTAAGTGTAGAGAAGGGTGTGCACTACTTGGGTGTGGGCTAATGGGGATTTGAGCCTCGAGGTTAGAGGCTACTAGGGTTTGATATGAGGGTCTTATAGGGTACTTCAAGATCCAAAAGTATAGTAGGAACTCCTTGAGTTGTAGGAATCTAAGAACATCCATTTCTAATTGAGTTAGACACCCTAAAGGTAGTGGCAATCCTAAGGGACTGCAAGTGTGGGTTTGGATTGATGGTGGATGTGAGCTTGTAGGTTGGATTTTGTTGGGGTTTGGTATCTTGAATGGTTGATTTATGGTATTGGACTTATACCTAGAGTTGGGTGATATATCACCCCATGGAGTCAAAGCCCTAGTGCAAGGGTGATCTGTTGTTGGGATAAAATGAACAACTTGGTCTATGGTTGGGAGGAATGTTGGAGATCTACAATCAGTTAGTGAAAATAAAAGATAAGTGTTTATCTTTGTTATTATTGATTTTCTACTAGAATAATTCATGTAATTTTGTGAATTACATAAGAGTTGTAATTTAAAGTTTAAAATTGTGTAAATATACATTTGTGCATGAGTTTTTGCATTTAGCATACATCCATATATCCATAATACCATGTGGGAAATGAAATGATAAGGGGAATTTCCTAAAAACTAGGTTACATGGGTAACCAACATAGAGATATGCCCTAGTTAGTGGCTAGAGGAATTAATAGTATTAAAAGGTTAGTCCAAAGGGTTTGTTATGCAAAACCTTATGCACATCCTTAATAATGGTTAAGGATGTGTAAAGAAAGGAGTGTGCAAGGAAGTTTAGGGTTGTGCGAAGGATTTCACATGCAAAAATGTTTGTACATCCTTAAGAATGGTTCAATATGGATGTGCAAATCAAGGAGTGTGTGGAAGGATATGAAATGGTGGAATATGTGTGAATTTGAAAGAGTCACAAGACCTTATGTAACTCACACATGTGGTTTTCATCGAGTATGTGATATGGAAGGTGATGTGGCAAGGTGGGTATAAGATTGTGGGATACTAGGATTCTTAAACACCTTATGGGTTACTCTAATATCTAATAGGTTCTATTTATAGGTCATGTCCCTTGGTTGCAAGGTGGCAAACAATAACGTTGAAGAGCTTCGGGCAGCAAGACATCGGTCTTAGTACATTTCCATATTGGTATGGGACAAGAAATTAGGGACCCATTCTACCCAATATTCGATAAGTTAGTCAGTGCATTGTCATGACAAGAGGTCATTGAGGTACAAATATGCCCCACACATGACTGGAAGGAACCAATAGGAGGTCGGGGAATGATACACCTCTCGCCTAGATCAATACACACTCTCATAAACCTTGAATCTTAAAATATTAATGATCACAACAAATATCTTTCCAAGTTATGGGTCATAGCACTAGCCCATATGCTTAAATACAGATTGGAGGGGAATCCCCAAAAACATACCTTCCAATTTCCAATCATCTCAAGTAAGGAACCCAAATTTCAAGGAAAATGTGGAAAAATGGTTGAAGAGGTTCCTACAAACATAAGGTGAATAATGTATAACTTTCAATATCCTTTAAAACACATAAAATATAGGCTAAAATTACAGAATAAATAGATCCAGTTCAACAAATATATTGAAGAAAAGGAAAAATTAACTAAAGAGATGGAGGATACATAGCAAAGCATAATATTGGAAGGAAGAATAGAGGATCTAACGAAGAAGGAAACAATCATCCAACCATAGTTGGAGGAATTCTATAATAAGGAAGAAATCATCTGGAGACAAAAACCTAGGATCCAATGGCTCAAAGAAGGGGAAGAAATACATAAAATCTCACCGATATATGATCCAACATTTCCAAAACAACAAAATCCACTACGTCAAAGATCTACAAGGTAACAAATTAGAAAATCATCAAGCTATTGAAAAATAATTTGTTTCCTTCTATAAGCATTTGCGTGCTAAACCCAATTAAGATCACAAACCTTCTATAATAAGAACAACCTAAAGCATCCATTCTCTTGTCGAATCATACATAATGTTTCTTTACTTAGCAAAAGTACCCCTATGGAAGTTGAACAAGTGGTAATGGAGATGCCAAAACGAAAATATGAAAAACCTAAAAGGTTCACTTAAGACTTTTTCCAAACATATTGGTCAACCATTAACAAGCATGTCTGGGAATTAGTAGAAAACTTGAGGAGAACAACATTGATTCATTGCACCTTGGATGCCACTTTCATCATTCTTGTCCCTAACAAAACCAAATCTAAGAATCCCTCTTCCTTTAGGCCCATATCCTTGTGCAATGATATTTACAAAACCATTTCCAAAGTAACTGCAAATAGACTCAAGCCCCTACCTCCTAATATTATCTCTTCAGAATGATCCTTTTACATAGAAGGATGGAAAATACTTGATAGTAATTTGTTAGCACATGAATTAATCCATAACTTGAAGACCACTACAAAACCTTACATGTTTATGAAGATGGACTTGTACGAATATCTTGATTTTTAATTTAACAATATATGTATCACCTCCTTTCAGCCTTTGGGTTTGTTGATAAATGGATCCACTAGGTTCTTTCACTAATTTTTTGAAAATTTCTTTTCGACTCCCATTAATGGATCACCCTCTAATACCTCTAAAAAATATTAGAAAATGTGAACCCCTCTCCCCTTTATTGTTTCTTCTTATGGTTTAAGGGTTGGTTCATGCTATAAAATATATTGAGGCAATTAATATAATTAGAGGCCTTAAATTACATCGAGGAGATCTCTCCTCCTCTCATCAACAATTTGTGGATCACACCCTCTTAATGGGGACATCTAATATTAAAGAGGATTAAGTAATCCAATAATATTAGAGGATGTATGAGATGCCTTTGGTATTGAATTCAACCTAGGCAAGTCACATGTTTTATTCTTCAGTACACCTCAAGCTGTTGAAATCCATATTTTTCATAAAATTGGCTTTAAGAGGAATTTCCTTCCAACCAAATACTTAGGTTTCCATTTAATGGAGAATTCTCTTCGTCATGCTTCTTGGGAAGACCTCCTAACAAAATTAGATAATAAGATTGCAATTTGGGCCTTTAAAGCATAAATATAGTTTTAAGATTTATTCTATTGAAATTAATCCAACAAGCCATGCCTCATTATTTTTTCTCTCCTTTGGCTACTCCCAAAGCAATGATCAAGAAAATTTGCAAGATTCAAAGGTCCTTTATATGGGGGCTGGGGGGAAGTTGGATAATAAGTGGCCCTTTCTTTCTTGTGAAAATATATGCTAATCGAAGGTGAAGGTGGGGGGGGAGGGTTGGTCTAGGCTTTTGAGACCAAAAAATACTAAGTAGAATCCTGGCTACGAAAACCTGGTGGCACTGGATTCACTACCCAAATAAGCCATGGAGCAAGCTATGGAGAAATAAATACATCCTAAACATAGAGGAACAAACCTTAATTAGATTTAAAGGGGAAATAAAAAGGATCACATGTGGAATATAACATGATAGACGCAATCTCTTATACAAAATCATAGCTTCTAAGAAGTAAAAGAGGGAAACCCTTACTTATTTTGGGAGGACCCATGGAATCAAATGACTAAGATGAAGGAATTAGACAATATATGAGACATGCAATATAGTATGATCCAACAAGGGTGTCTCAAATTTAGCCGAAGCATTGAACATGTGTTGTCATTGATTTCAACTATGGTGTCTGTTAGCACTTGAAATTTCACCTAGGCTTAGATAGACAAATCTCAAGGCTACATCAAACCATTCAGCCTCGTAGCTAGCCCTACGAGGCAAGAGAAGGCTCTCTCTGGTCAAACTCAGTGGATTTTTCAATAGGATGAGTTGACCAATTAGAAACACTAATATTAGGCTAGTAAACTGATAAGGAGGGTTGATTTAAAGTTTTTGGGGTTTTTGGTGGCAATTGGAGGGAGTGCAATTCAGGG
>APFE030645403.1:1928-43550 GCA_000404065.3 Pinus taeda
GCAAGCTCTGCAACAAAGGATAAAGTCGCAACAAAGAAAACGACATCCAAAGCAACTCAAACTAGCCCAGTCCAAACAGATTCACCTACTCCATCTAAAACGTTGATCATTTTGGAGGAAATGGAGTACAATATTATAGAAGACATGAAAAAGACTAGGGCCGACATCACTCTGTACGAATTGAGCAAGCTAAAGCATCAACAAAAGATAATGATGAAAGAATTACATGCTGTGCCAGTTGCACCTTTGCCTGCTGCTATAATTTCTCAAGCTTCTTAGAACATGGGAAGACCTCCAACTAATACGACTAACAAGATTGATCCAAATGACATCGCTTTAATTGGAGGTAGATCGAGATCTCATACTCCCCCTTTTCTCCTTGTGAAATTTTTAACAAAAATGTACATAATTGTTTAGTGGATTCAGGTGCTTCATCGAATATTTTACCAAAGTCCATATGCACCAAATTAAACGTTCAACCATAGAAATCCTCTATTCGCATAGTTCAGCTGGATCGATCTCAAGTCGAAGTCATTGGTGAACTAAATCAAGTGACCATAAGGCTGTCATCCAACCCGAAGGTATGTCAAGTTATTGACATCTTAGTCGCTGATATCCCTGAATTTTATGGCTTAATTCTTAGCAGGGATTGGTCAGAAAAACTACATGGATACTTCGCAACTGACTGGTCGCACATGTGGCTGCCTTACAATGGTAAGCCAAATCAAATAAAAGTTGAACAAGAATTACATCAGAAGTACATAGTAACGGAATTAGAGGGGGAAAATGAACCAGTAGCATATAACAATAGCATAATTGGAAATTACTCAGTGGATTCTTTTCTTGGCAATTTTAATGCTCATACGTCACCTTATTTAGAACATTTTGTTTTGTCCCAAGTCGAAAATTTTTCTCAAACGGATAGTTCAAAATGTATCAATTTTTTAGATAGACCTGTAAATAAATCTTTGTTTTGGAAATTACTTTTTGATGGTTCTAAATCTAACGAAGGAGCAGGAGCAGGATGCGTGCTAATTAGTCCAGAAGGAGATAAAATCATGTTAACATGTAGGCTCGAATTTGATTGTACCAACAATACAACAGAATATGAAGCTTTAGTTCAAGGGTTGTACAAAGCAATCAGGCTAAGCATAAAGTATCTCCAAGTCTTCGGAGACTCTGAAATTGTAGTCAGACAGGTACGGAATACTATACATTGCCTGTCAGGTCATTTAAAACACTATCAATCTTTGGTCCAATATCTGACTGAGCATTTTACAGCATTCAATATTTCATCAATTCCCAGACTTGAGAATGCAAGCGCTGACCTTTTAGCTAACGTAGCTTCTAAGCTCATTCCTTCAGAAGATTTTAGTCCTTATAGATTCTCAATAGAATTAATATTTAGACCTTCTATTCCTAACAACATCACAAATTGGAGAATATTCAACGACGATCCTGATATCATAAATTTCCTTACTTCCAAAGGATCATACTCCAACCAAATAATTGACGAAGATCAACATGATCGGCAATTACAGCAAGATAGCACTCACAATGTTATATCTAAATCAGTGGTCAACTTAGAAGACCTGTACGATTTGAAAGATCGATTTAAAAGTCCACCAATTCGAAGCTCCAAAGTTTGACCTTGAATTATGAATTGGTAAACCTAGGAACCGATGCCAAACCCCAAAACATAAATTTAGGCCTTGGCCTAGCCCTCGAAGAAAAGCTAGCATATATTCATCTTTTGAGACAATACAAAAACGTTTTTGCTTGGAATTATGATGAACTTAAAACATACAACACCTCTATCATCCAACATACTATTCTGATGATCGATAACGAAAAACCTGTCCAACAAAAATTGAGAAAGGTTCATC
Source organism: Pinus taeda (assembly GCA_000404065.3). Classification (NCBI taxonomy): domain Eukaryota; kingdom Viridiplantae; phylum Streptophyta; class Pinopsida; order Pinales; family Pinaceae; genus Pinus; species Pinus taeda. The sequence continues at coordinate 3,815 of APFE030645403.1, forward strand.
CCAACTTAGAAAATCAGATAAAAACTGAACTCAATAAGCTGTTGAAAGCCAAGATAATTTTGCCCGTCAGACATTCTAAATGGGTCTCCAATATGGTACCTGTTAGAAAGAAAAACGGAGATATTAGGATTTGTATTGACTTTCACAATCTCAACAAAGCCTGTCAAAAGGACAATTTTCCCTTACCACCTATGGAGCAGATATTATAGGCAGTGGCAGGCTCAGAATTAATGTCTTTCTTGGATGGATTTTGAGGATACAATCAAGTTCTGGTAAATCCTGATGATCAATTGAAGACCACATTCAGAACTAAATGGGGCACATATGCATATCGAAAGATGCCATTTGGTTTGATTAATGCTGGTGCCACATTCCAGAGAGCCATGGACATTGAATTTAAAGGTTTAGTCAATAAATATGTGGTAATTTATTTGGATGATATAACCATGTACTCCAAGAAACAAGGTGACCATCTCAAAGACTTGAAGCAAATATTCTAATGATGTTTAAGGTACGGAATTTCACTTAACCCAAAGAAATCTTTTTTCACATTAAGTGAAGGGAAACTTCTAGGATTCATAGTGTCAAAATCTGGAATTCACATCGACTCTGACAGAATCAAAGAAATTTCCAAAATATCCCTACCGCATAACAAAAACGCCATGCAATCTTTCCTTACTCAAATCAATTTTGTAAAGAGATTTGTTCTAGATTTTTCACGAATTGTATCTCCTTTACAAACCATGATAAAAAAGAACTCTAATTTTAAATGGGGCCAAGATGAACATGAAGCGTTTAACCTGATCAAACAGGCTATTATTAATGCTCCATCTTTAGCAACTCCAAATTTTTCAGAGCCTTTCATTTTATACACATTTGCCTCAGATAAGTCATATGCTGCGATACTCACTCAAACAAATCAAGAAAATGCGGAAGCACCAATTGCTTTTTTTAGTTCGAATTTACAGGGTGCTGAATTAAATTACTCAGACGTGGAAAAAGAGGCTTATGCTGTTTTCAAAGCGATCAAATACTTCAGACCTTTTCTACTCAAAACCCACACCAAAATTATAGTACCGTTTCCAGCGGTAAGGAATCTTCTAGTACAAAAGGATGTGGTGAGAAGAGGGCTAATTGGGTAACTGCCTTACAAGAATATGACATAGAAATTAAACCAGCAAACATTGTAAGAGGTCAAGGCTTTTTCAAAATGCTGGCTAGAGCGTCGCAAATTTCTGAAATCCCATCTGTAGAGGTACAAGTGTGCGAGGTAAGCCTAAACGATGAGCAGTCATTATATGCTGATGTTATTTATTATCTTAAGAATGGATATGCTCCTTCATACCTTGATTACACTAAGAAAAGAGCTCTAAGATTAAAATCCAAACAATATCAGCTCATAAATGATATTCTTTTTAGAATGAATTACGATTCTGTTCTCCTTAGATGTCTTGAGAAATCTGAAGCTGATAAAGTTTTGTAGGAACTCCACGATGGGCCAGTAGGCGGACACTATGCTGGAGATGCTACTGCACATAAAATCTTGCGCGCAGGGTATTACTGGCCCACGTTATTCAAAGACTCGCATAGTTACGTGAGGAAATGTCAAGTCTGCCAAACTACTGCTGGAAGACAAAAGAAGCCATCCTTACCACTACAACCAGTTAACATTGACCAACCTTTCAGTCAGTGGGGAATGGACATAATAGGTGAGATCGTTCCTCACTCTTCCAAGCAACATAGATATATCCTTACAGCAACAAATTATTTTACTAAGTGGGTAGAAGTGGTTCCACTCAAGACAGCTAATGCTGAAAATATAATTGAGTTCATAGATCAATTTATAATCACCAGGTTTGTATTACCTTCCGCTTTAATGTTCGATAATGCATCATACTTTTCTGGAAATGCAATGACTGAATTTGCACTTAAAAGAGGATTGAAACTTAAATATTCGGCCAATTATTATCCACAGGGCAATGGGTTACCCGAGTCTACAAATAAAAACCTAATCAGGATTATCAAAAGAACAGTAGACCAAAATCATAAAAATTGGCATAAATCCTTAATATACGCTTTATGGGCAGACCGAATAACGAAAAAAGCTTCCATCGACACTTCTCCCTTTAATTTAGTTTATGGGAGATAAGTTGTTCTTCCGACTCATTTAGCAATTCCTTCTCTGTCTCTAGTTCAATACATTGATGAAGTACCAACTTCCTCATTACACTTAAGGCAAATGGAAATAATCAAATTAGAAGAACAGTGAGAACAAGCTAAGAAAACGCATGCTCATCATCAGGCACTAGTAAAATCCTCTTTTGATTCAAATATAATGGCCAGAAAAGAATTTCAGGTGGGAGATTTAGTTTTAAAATGGGACAAGGCACACGAAGAAAAGGGTAAACATACAAAATTTCAAAGAATGTGGCTTGGTCCTTTTCAAATTGTAGAAGTCTTAGGTCCATTGACATTTATGTTACAGGATTTAGCAGGTAAAAGAGACTCTTTGCCTGTCAATGGACAAATTCTTAAGAAATATTTTCCATGGAAGATTATTCTTCTATTTTGTAGAGTAATAGTTTTTCTCTTTTTCATAATAAAACCAGTTGTGAATGGTTACATTAGGCATTTACGAAAAAGATACAAATTCTCTTTCAGATTTTGATTTTTCGCTTGTATAAATAGCAAATCTTTTGGAAAATTGATCTTTATTATTGAAAGATATAGTTAAAGACTCTAGCCTAGATATGAAACTAGTTTCAACTTCATAAAGTTTGATGAAAATAACCTTTAGTGAAGAAATTGTTTTATATCAGTGCAATGAAAAGTATCAATAACAAAATAAAGATTCTCTGTAGAACAGTTACTTCCAAAAACTCTATCATTGTCGTCTAGAGGTATCTAAAGAAGACAATGACTTCCTCCCTGCTAAGGAAATCACAAGTTTCAGAGGAACAATCCAAGGATACACTTTATCTTGAAGAATGAGAGGTCTCATCATGAGCCGGCTTATCATAATCACAGATATTATAACTTGCTGACTTTACCAAACACTGTATACCATAACAGGGCAATGACTCAAGGTTTTTACAGTCAAGAGGCAAGGAGTCTCATCACGAGTCAGCTTGTTTAGCAAAGTTATAAATCAAGTGAATTACTGTGTCATAAATTGGCCACCAAACCAAGACATTGTTCTTTAAGAATAAAAAGAAAAAATCAAAGAAATAAGTGTAGATGTGGATTCTTCTTTGAGAGTTGTAGGTTTCTTTAAGTAGAATACATGATCATTGCTGGGTAAAAGGTAACCCTGTTGAGGCTATGAACGCCTGCTGGCAGGAGAGGCTCTACCTATGACAAATGAGTATATTTTAAAACTGGTTTACAGAGAAGACTTTGTTTTATCTTTACAGACCAAGTAATGGCTGATGTAAACACAAGGACTAACTTGAGGTAGCAAATAATCAAAGTTGAAAATAGCTGAAGCAAAATGTCATTGACAGGTTAGAGCATAATGTATTTTATCTTTCCATAATAAAGTTTAATTTTCTGAAAAATTTGTTGTTTTGGAAGCTGAAAAGGTTCAATAGAAACACAAAGATAACTGGCTCTTCCAAGTGAATCGCCAATTGTTGTGGCCACCAACAACCCCCCTCCTTATGAAGTATTATTGCTAATACTAAATAAGTGGGGACCCTCAAAAAAATTAGTTAGTGTTACATTTTCTTTTTTGAAACTTACAACATCATGAACTTAGGAAAATACCTTGAAAAATCTAAAAAACCTAAGTTTCATAATGAAGAAAATTAAATTTACTCCTTAAAGGATATCGCATCGCACAAAGGATGATAGGATACACCTTCTAAATGAGTTAAAATGACAAAAGGTGAGAATGCGACGCAAAACCTCATCGCATCGCATATACTGAAGAAACACTCACATTGAAAAAACTTTAAAAAATCGCTAATATGCGATATCGTACATCTCAAATATCACATGAATTACACAAGAATTATAATGATCTCCAATATTGCGATACCGCGACACTGCGATCTGCGATAAAAAACAACACGTTGACATTGCAACATTCCAATATTGCGATACTGCGATCTGCGACATCGCAAAGCAAAAACGCGGGACCCCTCCATCACAGTTGGTTCTGGCTCATTATTCGAGAAAATTTTTTAGCCAAGAGTTGGTCATGTATTTTAATGCGAATTAATGAGTTAGTGCCAGTTGTTAATGAAGTAGGGTGTTGTGTTTATCGAAGAAATAGCTCACGTAAGGTGGCATGTTTTGCATATCTTCGGCATTTAAAAGTTTTCCTGTCATTAGTCCTTTATCATTACTTCCACCTCAATGTAAACTACAGGAAAGAAGGACAAAGCGTTATACAGGGCACTATGCAGAAAACTACGAGGAGGGAAGGCAGCGATCCAATGAACATTTCAGAAGGCATACTTAATCCATTCAATGAAGAAAAAGAGCCGCAAAATTCTTCTGAGGCATCTATCACAGATTTCTCATATACAACCATGGTTGAATGGGTACTAAACGACGCTGATACTAGAAACAAACAATTTAATTCTCAGGGTCAAGAGCTCACGGAACCACTATTTCTACAAATTTTGAGCTTTATATCGAATGAGAGAAAAAGGCGCAAGAGGCAAAAACCGCATCAAGGAAGCCCAGATCAAGAAACAGAAGCAGTTTCTGATGCGCGATTAGCGCTAAGCGCTAATCGTGCATCGCCAAGAAAAAATGTTCGAAAAGGAAGGTCCCTAGTTGCTCAGTCACTTGTGAGCCCTGAAAATTGCAAGAAATCAGCAATAGAAGCAAACTGGAAAGATAAGACTGAAGGAAAAACAGAAGCAGTCCAAAGGTTAACCAAGGTGAAATGGTATTTTTACCAGGCATACATGGTAATGCTACATATTCATTGGATGATTCTCAAGTATATCATCAATGTTACCGAGAATATAATGCCAGCTCTTGTCGATTCTGTTTGCTTGACTCAACCAAAGGCGGAAGACAGTCAGCCGACTCTACTCAGAAAAATACTGAATGCTTGCGACATTAAGGAGTAGATTTAGAAATAGTTAGATAATAGATTTAATTTTAGAAATAGTTTTTCTTAGAAAGAGGACGGTCATTTAAACTGAATCCTCAATTTCTATAAATAAGTTATTTAGTTAGTAGTATTTAAACCCTTGTCATGCATTTAGAGAAGGGTCCAGAAATTTATCAAAAACTTGTCCTCAGAACATGCCCTTTTGCACCCTCAGAGGAGGTTTTGATGAATGAATGGAACAAGGTTTATTTGATATTTGCATTTGATATCTTCTACTGATGTTGCACTTCTGTACTCTTAGTGGATGTTAAATCAAGGAGAGATAAATCAATTATCTTGAAGCTCATTAGTAGGACTAGTTATAAATGGTACTTTTATCTCTTAACCATTTCTTCTTATGCGTTAAAGTGATATTCAGTTTTCAATTGTTTATATATTACAGCATGGATGTATGAGTTATCATTTGGCACTTTTGTACGGCGATAACTATTTGTTTATGTTTAATGTATGAATAACTCATTTATGCGATAAGTTTTAACAACTGTTTTGTCTAACTTCTTATACGAAGTAGTTCATCTTTATCGAATTCCTTTCTTATGATAGCTGAATGATCTTTATTACCAGTTATTGTATGAAATCTTTTTATATCGCATAGAAGAAAAATCACACCCCGAGTTAGCATAAATTTCTATGTTTTTCTGTTTATTAGAATACAATAGCATAGCATCAGATTAGATAGAAGTATTCCATTTAGAACAGAAACACCCATCTTTCTCACACACACACACACTGAATTGGGAAACTGGTCCCATATCCCCAGTCAGACCCGCTATACCAAATGGATAAGGAGCTGCCAACCAAGGTCCGGACCGGGCGGATATCCCCCTTGTTGTCGACCCGATTTTCGGGGCCTTCAACAGATTCACAAACGTTTTTACATGTTTTTTTGCAATGGAAACATTTTTACACTTAAAATTAATTATTTCCAAATGTGTACGATATCTATGATAATAAAAATTCGAGTTCACAATCCTTCTCAAATAGGAAAATGAAAATAATATAACAAAAATGAGAAAATAGTGAATTTAGAAACAACATTGAATATTTATTCTCGATTTAGATGGTTATTTGTTTATTTACTAGTGCACCTATTTTTTCTTCTTATTTAGTTCAAAATCAATATAAATCATGTAGTGATAACTCTATGAGGACTTTAACAATGAAAAGATTGTGTATTAATATGTAAGATTAAATTCCTAACATGAGAGGTAAAGTCATGTTTCTTATATTTAAATTGCAGTTCTTGTAACATTATGTAAACTAAAAGGAGGTCTTATGCATGTATAAAATGTTGATTACATCTTTTTATGGACTATAAGAGAAACAAATGGGCTTACGTGAATGGATGAGAGGTTTTAATTTTTTCTTCATTGACAATGGAACAATTTTGACTTTTCATTTCAATGGTAATTATAAATAAAAGTTGATTAATAAATATTTTATGGCTAAGAATTAAATGATAAATAATGTGATGGTGATTAAGAGACATTTGTTTGACTTTCTAATAGACTTGTTGATGCATTTTGCTTTCCTATTCAGATTATGTAAAATCAATATCTATTTTTATTTATTTATAAGTAAATTATTTAAAATAAACATGTCTTTGTCATTGTGAACAAGATGTAGTATTAGCAGGGAGAAATGTGAAAACCTGAATTTCAATGACTATCTCGTGATAAGTATGTGGAATTTTTTTTCTCTTGAGTTGTTCATTAAGAAATAATGAAATATATTATTTGTCAAAAATTTAAATCTAATAGAATATGATTTTTGTTTTATTTAACTCATATTTATTATTAAAAACAGATAAATTTAAACCAATATAATAGCAAATAAAGAACTAAAATAACACCAAAATGTTATATTTTTATTACTAGAAAAAAGTTCACTTGCCTCTTTAAGGGAGAACTTCCGATAGAGCAAATCCCCAACTACAAGTAACTTCACATGCCTTATTTTACATTTCCTCATCCTCATCTTTAGAGAGAGAAATTTATAATCTAAATTGGTAAGAGGTGTTATAAATATTAAATTTAATTTGGTTGAAAATCTCATAACTTTAATGATAAATAAAAAATATAATATATATATATATATATATTTAATATATATTATATATTATATATATATATATATATAGATATAAGTTATATTAAATATAAATTAATTATAAAAATTCCGACTTAAGCTTTTTAAATTTAACAATAGATTCAATTTTATAAAACCACTATTGAATTGGTTAAAGTGTATTTTTGAATAATTTATTATTATTTATTTTATATTAAAAATTGCATCAGTTACACATTTTCATCTTATTAAGAACTAACTAATTTTTTTACCTTTAATTTTTTTTTCCTTGTGAGTATTGAAATATTTTACTAACTACGTTAGAATGAATATGAATGAACTATTTAAGCAATAAATTTTTTTTTATCATAATTTTACAATCATGGTTTCAACCATTTGTTTTTGTCGTTCAAAAGTGCTTTCATTAGATTTTCAAAATAACATAGCTTAAAAAAAAGATCTCAACAGTCCCTGCTCTCTTGGGACATACAAACATTGTGAGATTAGGGACTAGAGCATACCAGTGAGGACATATTACATACATTATTTATGATAAGTGTTGAGGCCTTAGCCTACTAACATAAACACAAAAAGAATCTTGAGTTGACAACAACATGTCAGGGAGGGGGTGGGGAGGCATTCCAAGAGGAGCTGCGAATTACCCAACATGGTCATGAATGTGGAAGTCGATGTGCTCCACTTGAGCTTCCAAGCTGCGAAGATGGTCATTGGTACGACATTGATTACGCCAGAGGTTGTCCAGTTACTCTAGGATTACACTCCGACTGTACTGAATATTTGTCAGATACGCCACAATATCATTGTTGTCCTCATACTAGTGGTCCCTTAGGATATCAATATCAAGCTGAAGGTGGTGCAACTGCTCTGCTATAGTGTCCAATGAGGCCGAGGCTACAAGGTTTCTTGAGGAATTGGCTGGAGAAATAGCCTCAGCGTCCTCGGTTTCTCGATTGGCCAAATTGGCGGAAGATGAAGAGTGCTTAGACTTGGGATGACCAGACTGAGCTGGCTGACCCATCCCTCGACGAGGACGGCCCCATTGGTGGGGCATGTTAAAATAAACAATAGACAACAGAAAACAATATGAGGAAGCCACGGAAGACATTATATCCCACTTTCAAAAGACGTAGCAAAACCCAAAACCATAAGGCCACTGCCCTACTACAATATAAACTTCCAAATTGCCATCGGAACCCAAAGAGGCAAACAAATCTAAGACCTCCTAGACCAGAGCACAAGGCGGAGAAGCCTTCACAGGAAAATTCAAGGCATACCTTTGGCCGCGAGCGCAACCCTAATTAGGGTAGAGGAGAGTGTAACTTCGTGCACACAAAGGAGTAATGCCAAAACCATGAAGCCAATTTCCTAAAATTAAAACATCATTCGCACACCTGAGATAACCCAGAGGAGGTTTTGCCGATAAGGGAGGAGCCAACAATGGCCACCGGTGTTGTAGAAGCCTTTGAAGGTGAACCACTATTGTCTAGGTTCTAATGTCCCAAGGGCAAACCAAGAGGCAGTAAACAACCCGCGCTCAGAGACAGACCACAACTTCCTTGCTCCTCAACCAAGACCAATGCCCCAACAGAATGCCATGTCCCCATAACCAAGCACCTTCACAAACCTTCAAACCAAAATTCATCTCCCGAATAGTCGAATTGAAACGCACAGGTTGCCTAACGGTGAATTTAAGGACTGGTTGCGGGGAGGGACTCATCATGTTATGACAATGAATGCAAGTGCGGAGTTCCCAGGCTCTATCAATGTCCACGTGGAGGAGGAGATGTCCCTGGAGGCCTCACATGAGACAGATGGGCATTGGGAAAAGCACCCCCATCGGGGGAGGGAGAATTAACTTCCAGAAGGTCCTGGAGAGCTCGAAGTTTGCCTGGATCTAAATCATCCGCACTTAGGAAATCCCGCCATGGTTTGGAAAATTTGTTGTGTTGGTTAGTCACTCCTTGGTTAGCCAACCAATGCACCACTTTATTGCCCTTCCCGAGGACGTGGCCTGTTGTGTCACAATCAAAACGTTCCATCATATGTTTTATTTCGGTGAGTTGTGCCTCCAAACACCCAATTTTAACAATTTTGAACATGGGAGAAGCATTGATGATCTTTTGAACCATCTAAACCACCAGCTTTGAGTCCCCTACAATATGGATTCGAGAGCAGTTTTGTTGAAGGACCAAAGGGAGGCCCTTCTCGAGAGAAGTTATTTGAGCTACACTATTAGTGGTGAGGCCACAATATCCGGAATAGACCCTTGTATGAGTGCCCTTGTCATTGCACATAACCCCACCATACCTCGAGGGCCCTGGATTTCCTTTGAATGTTCTATCAAAATTGATTTGAATGCAACCAGAGGGAGGCCGAGAAAATATAGAGGGGGAGGAGATTGGAGGGTATTTGACCAAAGGAGAAGAATGAAAAGTCATATCTTGGGAGAGATTGAGAGAAAGGAGAATGGCTGACTTCGAAGGGGTGGGCTTCTAGTCATTAAGGTCCTAGGTCTCAGACAAGATTGTCTCTCTAGCGTTGTCTTTGGCTGCCACCCAATGGAGTCTGGTCATGAAAAATGGTGCAGTTCTGTTCTTTCCAGATACTCCATAGGATAAATCCCAAGATAAGGCACTAGGCTCTATTGACGATTGTATTTTTGAATCTTTTATGCGGCCACTAGTTTATAGTCTCCACAATATCATTTCGCTGATGGTTGTGGGGTCCAAAGAGATCATTAGCCAAGTCCCAAACTTCACCTGCAATAGGGCATGTGTTCAAGATGTGTTGGAGAGTTTCCTCATGATTTTTGCAAATGGGGCACTGTGACGGTCCCATGAAACCTTTCTTCCGTATTCGATCCCAGTTGAGAATGTGCTAACAAGCCAGATAAAGTGGGTAATATTGGGCCATATCTCCCCCCCCTCCCGATTTTTGTGCCAAATTTTCCGGTGTGGCATGTTGATGGCGTCTACCTTGATGAGATAGGCTTGTTTGAGGGAGAAAGAGTGAGATGTCTAATATCCCCACCTTAGTCTATCGTGTTCTACGGAGAAAGGGATGCACCACTGATCCAACTGTAGAGAGAGATTTTTCCAAACTTCGTGGGGAGCCTCAATATGCCAGTCAGCTTCATTTTTCCATTTTATCTAGGCCATTTGATTGTGTTGCATAATCCAATAATTAGCAACTCATCCCTCACTCATTTGCTGGAGAAGGGGTTTTAAATCCAACAGGGACTCTTCTCTATCTAGCTAAGGGAGATGTTGCCATGAATCCTCCCAAAACGGAGTGGATCTACCATCTCTTATTTCCCAGAATAAGTGATCCCGAATGAGGTAAGTGCTCTGGTTGGCCAAGTTCTAGATGGCTGATCTTGAAGGTGGGGAATGATCCCAGAGTAACATGCGTTGAGATTTTCCTTGGCCATATTTATGAGACCAAATTCGTTTCCATTGCTTCGGACCACCCTGGATTCGTCGCCACCAAAGTTTGGTCCCTATGACCGCATTCAACATCTTCGGATCTCTCAGGCCAAGATCCCCTTGGGTTTTGGGAAGGAAAAGCTTGTTCCAGGCAACAAGGGGCCATTTCTTTTCAAGGGTGGCATCATGCCACAAGAATTTTCTGAAGATGGAAGACAAATATTTATAAATTCTTTTAGGAGCAGGGAGAAAATAAAGTTGGTATAGAGAGATAGCTTGAAGGACAGATTTGAGGAGAGTAGCCTGACCAACCAAGTTTAAGACCCAAAAATTCCATTTTGGCAGTTTTTTGAGGATTTTGGAACATAAATATTTCCAGTGGGCTATGTGTAGGGGATTGGCCAATAACAGAACACCCAGGTATTTTGATGGAATAGACCTAATAGAATATCCTAGAATACGAGCTAAAAACCGTTGTATTGGGTGAGGAGTATTAAAGAAATAGATATGAGATTTATCTTTATTGAGAAGCATAACTGAGGCATCTTGAAACTCCGTAAGCATCCCATTTATTGAAACTACTTCCTTGGCCTTGGGCTCACCATAAAATAGGTTGTCATTGACAAATTGCTGATGGATCGTTGTTATATTGTGCCTAGAAGGTGAAGCCCTTTTACGTCATTATTGAGTTTTGTCACCTTAATTAGATGATTCAGTCCCTCAGCAACTATGATGAAGAGGAAGGGCGATATTAGGTCGCCTTGCCTGAGTCACCTCGAGGATCGGAAGGTGGGAGAGGGAGCTCCATTTACCAGGATGGAGAAAAAATGGGTGGAGATCGTTGAAGAAATCCAACTGAGCCAGTATTCTACAAAACCGAAAGCTTTCATGATAGAGATGAGGTGGGACCAACTTAGGTGATTGTAGGCTTCGGAAAGATCTGGTTTGAGTAGCATCCCCTACTTCTTATAGCACTTTAGGGAATGGATAATCTCATGGAATGAGACTATCCTGTCCAAGATTTGTCTGCCTTTTACAAACCCTGATTGTTCCAGGTTGATCATGTGGTGAAGAATTGGTTTTAGATGACGAACCAGGATAGAGGAGATAATCTTATAAATCACGTTGAATAATGTGATAGGCATGAACCCACTAAGGGAATTTTCCTCCCTGGATTTTGGAATAAGAGTGAGGAATGTAGCATTTAGACTAGACCATATATGCCTACGCTGTCGGGACTCCTCCACCAACGCAACAATTTCATGATCCAGAAAATACCGACAAGCCTTGAAGAATTTAGAGGTGAACTCATCCAGACCAGGCGCCTTGTTCAGGGGCATCTCTTTAACCACTGTTTCTACTTGTTGTCATGAAACTGGGCACATTAAGGCCTCGTTTTCTCCTTTGTCACCAGTTTTGGGATATGATGGATGATTCGATCTATATCTCCCATTCTATCTATGTATTCTTAGGACATAAGCAAGGAGAAAAAGGAGATAAGTTCTTATTGCGTAGCTTGGTGGGATTCCAGCTCAACCCCCTCCCTTGAGATAAGCAAAGTTATGTGGTTATGTTGTCTATTACCGATCATGGATTGGTGGAAGAACTTTGAGTTCCGTTCCCTGTCTCGGATCCATTAAACTCTAGACTTTTGCCTCCATAATTCTTCCTCTTAAAGCCTTCTTTCTTCCAGCTATGATAAGAGGTGACCTTCTTCCATTGCCAGATCCAGTGACCAACCTTCATAGGTTATCTACATTTTAATCTTCTAAATTTTCGCTTCTAACTTTTGCTTCTCAATAAATATATTCCCAAACTCTTCTCTATTCCAAATTTTGATTTTTAATTAATGGATTTGAGTTTTCTTTGAAAGATTTGCATGTGAGATCTTGGAGGTACCTTTAGGGATTTCCACTAGTCTTTTAGTTTTCCCACAAGACCCGGGTGTTGTAACGAAAAGCGTTCAAAGCGAAAGGGTTTATTCTGTGGGGGGGAGTGAGAGGCCAAATTCAGACAAACATGCCAATGACTTGAGCCTAAGGACGACATAATGGAGACTTCAATGAGGGGATCCTTTAAGGTTAACTCTTCTGATAGAAGCAACTGGTCCAAGCGACATGCCACTTGATTTTGTCCTCCTCTCATATTGTTCCATGTGTGGAGACCCATCTTCAATTTCACATCCACCAGGTGAGGATCCCCTATCAAGTCGTTGAAGGCAAGGGAGCTAGAATCTAGTTGTCTAGCTCCTCCACATTTTTCATCCAAGTTTCTTATTAGATTGAAATCTCCCCTTATGATCCAGTTAAGGGACGAAGTAATTGGATGAAGGGCCTGTAGTTCTTTCAGAAATAGATGCTTAGCTTAGGGAGTGGAAGGGTCGTAAACGACCGTCAAGCTATACCATGCATATAATCCGATAGGTCAAAGGATTCCAGATAGGGTATGATGGATACCAACCCAATCCTTGAAGATTAATTGGTTTGGGTTCCATAGTAACACAATGCCTCCCACCATACCAATGGCATCTATCATCGTGACTTCATTGTTATTCCAACATTGCTGGCTAGCCTCCTTTAATTTTTTTGTAGTCATTTTGGTTTCCTGAAGCAACATTATATATGGTTTGACTTTATTTATCTTTTCGTTTAGAGATCAGAGCTTACCTTTACTATTGAAGTCCCAGATATTCCATGAGACGATTTTAATTAGGAGGGGGGTAGGGATCTTGGGAAATAATCCGTCAATTGACCCATCTGTCCCAAATTTAGCAGAAGTTCTCCCTCTTCTCTGATTAATTATCTTGTTGTATTCCTTCCCTTTTTTCCTCTGTCTTAGATGCCTGTATCTAGAGGGGTGATGGCTAGCAGACGACCTTCTTTTCTCAATCTGGGAGGTTTGGGATCGATCTCCTGTCTCTCCATCCTGACGCTCCATTAACTGAAGATATTGCCTAAGTGGGAGAGTTGGTTTGCTGGAATGCATTTGATGTTTCCTTTGAGCCATACTCTGAAGATTTCAAGCATTTTTGTTTCTTCCAGGCTACGTTTGTTGATTTTTTTGCTCCATATCCAACACTTTGCTAGTATGATTGAGGATCTCCTTTATCCTTCGGTCATCTTCTATAGTTTTTGGTACTTTCCTTTTGGGAGGATCTTTTTCCAATACGGATGGGGTATTATTTTTTTATCAATGCCCATTGTTTGGAGTGCCAGTTGGGCCGAGGGGGATTTTTCTACTTGGTTCTCTTGTACTAGGTCTAGGGTTTCCAAGATTGCAAAGGGATTTTCTTCTCTTGGAAGGGTGGGTTTTCTAGTAGGATGGCATGTCGGGGCAGATCTTAGATGCGATGGAGGCGGGTTAGGACGAACAGGACGGGGAGCAACCTAGAATCAGGGTTAGCGGTATCTCCTTCCCCCCACTGATTGAAAACCCTCCTCATCCTGATGCTAGGCTTCCTGTTGAAATTATTTGACAATGGTGAGGGGAAAATCATGGAAGAAATGCTTGCATTCATGACAACAACGACATTTGTAGGTGACATGTTCATAGTCAAGGGGTTGCATCCAAATTGAATCATGGTAAACCAACTCAATCCATTCGAGAAGGGGTGGGGAAATTTTCATGTGGAGACAAATATGAGCATAAGATGCATGTTGTTGTGTCTTTGTGATCTCTGAGACTTTCACAAATTGACTGATCACATTACCTATTCCTTCTAGGATATCTGGTTCTCATAACTCATTCAGTAGGGAGAAAAGCCTTACCGAGACGAGTGTCGCCTGGAACTCCTCCTTGTTAGGATTGTAATATTGAGAAAGAGGTCTACACTATTCATGAAGTAGGGCCCATTCTCAAAAATAAGTTTCATGCTCTCCATATCTGCAAAGATCACAGTAAAAAAACCTTTGGCTCTTAGTCGAAGTTCAATATGACCACCGGGAGCCCATTTGTTCTGGATCCATAAAAGAATATCTTGTTCGTGGGGCCAAATACTCAAAAACTTGTAGATCAGAGGGTGATACTTCATATAGTGTCGTGATTTCTCCATACGATTATTAGGGATTACAAATTTGGGGTTCTTCTCTAACTTTGGTAGGAAATGGTTCCAATCCCATGCCTGCGATTGTGCTCCCATGGCAGGAATTTCAGCAGTCGTCAAGGCTGAGGTCCCCAATGTCGTAGTGTCGTATTGTTTGATTGGATGAAAGGCGCCTGGTTGACAACATCATGGAAGGAAGGAAGCCCCCCCCCCCCCCCCCCGCCCAAGTGAGGGGCCACTCATTGATGATTCACTTTGCTACCGTCAACAAAGGAGGGAAGGAGAGCAGGAGCCGCGCAGAAGGGGAGAGGTGGCCGACCCTGGCCAACCAATGCGATCTCAGTAGGGGTGATCAGAGCTGATAAACTCTAGTAGAGAAATATCGACAGTTGTTCAATTCTAACGATAGGTGATTGTTAATTCTGACTAATCCTTTCTTTTTAATTATAGTTTCAACCATACTAAACTTTGTAATTTATAAAAATACCTTTGAATTTTTATTTTTATTTTTAAAGTAAGTAGTTTTGCATGCAATTTCATATATAGAATTTTGATATAAGTTCACCAATACATAATCTATGATAAATATTATTTCATGAAAAAACATCATGATGATAGTAATCTAACAAACGTAAAGATCATCTAAGATACACATTCAAATTCACTACCATCATCTAATTATATACACCTCTAGCACACATGAACGTCATTAACTAGCACACAAATATAATAATCTAACAGGGCATCATCGTCGTGGTCATATCTAACAAAACACAAACATTATAATCTAACATCATCACGACACACATCCTCAAATTAACATACATCTCATGTCAAATAACTGTTATCATATATACATTAAATGAACATATCTACCATGAACTAACAATATACACATCAACACCAACATATAAATTAATTACATAAGCACGAACAAAAAAATGCACCATATATACATATATATATATATATACACAAGCAAGTCAAATAACTGCAATCAAATATATGATACAACAGACGTAGTAGTGCTACCTATGTCTGCAGTAGAAGATAATGGATGGTTAACTACTGCCTCAACGTATGTCGAACTCTGAGGTGGAGGAGGAGGGGGCTGGTATGCAATTTAGGGTAATGGATGATCAATTAGTACCTCAATGTCTGTGAAACTTTGAGGTGGAGGATGAGGTGGATGGTCTACTCCGTCAGGTGAAACATAAGGCACATCCTCTAGCTTTGGCATTTGATAATAAGGAAAATGACAAGGAGGTGTACTACCAAAAGGATCATCGACACCCTGACCATGATCCGATGGGGTAGTACTACCAAAAGCGTAATGATCACCACCCTCATCATCATGATCCGACGAGGTAGCACTACGTGAAGGCTCATCTGATGTATCTGGCATTGCATGCCCTGCATCCCTCATCACTACCAATAGCCTACTAGAGATGATGATATGACACATAAGAGTCATCATATCATGCAAACATTCCCTCAAGAGGTTCACGAACCTAGGATCCACGCTGATGTCTCCAACCCTTGCAGGGCAGACTCCCTCCTCAACCAAAAGTATGAAAAATATGTCGCAGTAGTCCATCCTAAATCTCATATAAGCCATATGGGCCCAGATACCCACGCTCCCTTGAGGAAATGCCTCACCCTCTTGGGCCTTGCCCATCTCCTCATCTACTCTCTATAATGGGGGAGGAGGCATGTCCTAAAGAAATGTGCCGATGTTTACAAAATATACACAAAAATAATTAGACAATTTCATTAAACAAGTTAAAGAACGTGTTAGAATAAATTTTATTCTAATTAATTAAAACAATAAAATGAAGGTAGACTGAAAAAAAAAAAAAAAAAAAAAAAAAAAAACCCCTAATATTACCTCTATCATCTGCAGGCTCATCCACTGTGAAGAGGATGTTGGGACACTGTCTCCAATCAATACGCTCATACATAAACAACAACAAGATAAACGCATGGTCATCCTCACTAGATAGTATCGCTAGTGCCTTTACGGAAATCTTGGCCAGATACTTGGCAGGCTCCTCTAGGGCATTATCTTGCTCCACATACACATATGGACCTCAGTCATTGGCCTAGGAGCGCGAGGATAAAATGTAGGCCTCGTCTCTAGAAGCCTCTCAAAAAATAAACAAAAATCTCTGAAGCAAAAGGGAAGCTTGTCCTCCCATGTATCGTCGCATGAAATCTATCTAAATCCATACAAAACTGCCTAAAAAAATGGAAGACCATATGATACATCGTGGTGCATGAATTAAATAATCAACACAATACAAAAGAGGGAAACTAATGCGCTACCCATCACTAGTAAAGTGTGCAATGGTGGTGACTAATAATGAGAGGTACCTAACCTCTTGTCCAACAAAAGAAGAAATCCGTAGTTGTCCACCACACACATGAAAATCTGTTGGACGGACTACATGAGGCCCAACATATCTATGAGAGTAGGCAAGTTGACTCTATGCAACAACTACATGCGGGGCATTAGGTGATTGGGGAAAATCCTCCCCTCTTGTATAGGTCAGTGATAAAATATATTTCCTCCTCAGAGGGCCTATACCATGCCTCAAGAACGACATGGAAACCTTGCTTCTGGACACTCCCTCGGTGGACCAAATGTGCCAATAAAATAGAGTGCACCTTAAGGGATGCAACCTCTTCATAGTACTTGAGGGAGCCTACATTCCTCAAGAGTGCTCAGGTAATTACGCTAATAGGGCGAGGGTATAAATCCCTCTCCCTCTCTCGGGCCTCCCATGGTTAGACCACATTGTATTGGTTCACCATTTACTCCTGCTCCTGTTGTTGATCCCTCTGCTGACGTCTTTGCTACATGATTGACATATAAAATACATCAGCCTCATGCATTAAACACATTTTTTTTTAATTAAATGAAAATGTATTTATAAATATGGAAACATAACTTTCAATTTAAAAAGAAAACCCCGGTGCCCGCAAAAAAAGTAATGCACCGTATCTGGTGCGCTATCAAACACAACTGCATCGGATACAGTGCGTACATACATATAACGCACCGTTGTTGGTTCACATATTTAAATTTTCATCTCGGTGTGTCTCATACTTATGCATCAGTGCACACATATAACCTTTTCGCACTGGTTTAGAACATTTAGGTTATCGAACGCACTAAGCTATATTTTTTAATATTATTTTTGTAGCGCGTTTGGTAAATATAAACGCACTAGGGGTAACCTAAAAATGTATGGACCGACATACAATTTATAGATTTTCTTGGTGCGATTTCATTTGTGAAACACACTGAAAAAATAGCAGTGCGTTAGGTTCAGGCACCAAGCAATGGTGCATCCTGTAAATTTATAGGGTACATTGCTATCGATGTGAGACAAAGCTGTCAAGCGCACCACAGAGGTTTTTTTTTCTTTCTTTCAAAAAACAATGGATTTTTTCAGCTAATTTGCAATTCTATTTTGCTAAAAAATTAAATTAGAGAGAAACATAGACATTGCTTATATTTTTTCTTGTTGGGGAGGCATTTTTGACACGTAATTGAGAAAAACAAATTTCACCACTGTTTGAGAAAATTTGAAAGCCACACGCTAAACACGGTACGAAAGGATGGTGATCAAGAGAAGCACCAACATTAGGGCTCTTACTTCAGGAAAGAGTGGCACTGGTGCTTTCGAGATCTACAACACTGTAGATGGTAAAAATAAAATTTATGATCGAGTGGTTTTTATTTATTTAACCCTCTTCTGGTGCATTATTATAACTGCACTGGTGCATTAGATATCCAAAAGCACCGTTTTTTTTTTGAAATTAAAAAACCTATAGAAATTTTTTTGTTAAGATGCCCTGGGACATTCTAATACACGTACTGCATTGATGCTTTGTTGTACTATAGCACCACATTTAAAAAACAAATTAAAAACTACATAACAATTCTCTTTAGAAGACGCACAAGGGCGTTTTAATACATGAACAACATCGATGCTTCATTGGAATATAGCACCACATTTTTTTCAAAATTTAAAACTATAACGATGCTCCTTCTAAGTATGCACTGGGGCATTTTACTACAAGAAGAGCACTGGTGCTGCGGGAGTATATAGCACTAACAATTTTTAAAATTTAACCTTTTCTAGTGCTATTAATTATTTAAGCATTGGTCTGTGGTATAATGTGCATGCACCGGGTTGTTATAATAATAGTTTAGCCCTGGGTCATCATCACAGTATAGCACGAGACTGGGAAAAATGAATTTTATGACCGATTTTTTTTGTAAATTTAACTCTTTTCTGTGTTATCAAATATTATATGCACCAGTGCTCTTTGATATTTCACGCATCATTTCTTTTTTTGCAATGCACCATGTTCTATTAGGCATTGATGCTTATATGGGTAGTAAACCACCGTTGCATTTGTATATTGTAGACGCACTGTAAAAAAAAATCTTCTAAAACATCCGCCCGCCCACCTCCGCTACAAACATATTTTTGGGCTATATTTATAGGGGCTTCTACAAAAACCTCCGCTAGAGGGTCTTTTCCTTGTAGTGAATTTTTTGTCCATGATTTGATTTTGGAGCCTCCCTTTGGTCTTATGAACTATCGTTTCAACCCATTAAATTCACCGGTGGTCTTATTTTTCTAAGTGTTGAGTTTTCTTCTTTCAGTACTAAGTGTCACAATCTCTTATGCAGAGCTTGTGATACCTTCACTTTGCATTTCCTTAAACAAATACTCGACACTTTATGATGATAGTTAATCCCTTTCGACAATAATTGTGCAACTTATAAAGATAGACAATGCACATTTTGTGAAGACATGTTTATGCATGCCTTAATGGCATTGATTGCATGCCTTGATATGAGGGATTGCACAACTCCTTGTGGTAGTCAAATGCACAACTCCTTGTCGTAGTGAACTACGCAATCCCATGTGACAAACAACTGTGCAATTAGCTATGGAAGT
Source organism: Pinus taeda (assembly GCA_000404065.3). Taxonomy (NCBI): domain Eukaryota; kingdom Viridiplantae; phylum Streptophyta; class Pinopsida; order Pinales; family Pinaceae; genus Pinus; species Pinus taeda. Next base: position 23,480 of record APFE030645403.1, read on the forward strand.
CAACTGGGCACTACCTTGTGACAGTGAACTACGTACTCCTCTAAGACAAATAACTATGCATTCTCTTGTGCCAGTGAATTGAGCAGTTCCCAGAGTTAGGCAATTGTGCATTCATTGAAAATAGGAAGTGTCCACTTCCTGATGATAGTCCATGCACACTTATATATGGTAGTGTGGCACATGTTTCCAAGATGTTATGTTTATCTCCTTGATTTTAGGCATGCACACTAAAAAACATAACCCTGACTTCATGAGTGCTCATCTATATAAAGAGCCATTCTAGAGTTCATTCTCACACTTATATTTGGAGCTCTATCTATTCTCATAAGCATAAGGAGATTTTGGTTTCATTTGCGTCGTTGTTCCCTGTAAGTTGCTTAACTATCACTTTTTGTTGCTTTTGCTTTCGTAAGTGTCTATTTTTCTTGCTTTCCACATAACAAGTGTCGTTTTAACAATTATTAACATCTACAACTGTTGTTTTAGTCTTTAATGCTTCTTTCTAGTGTCAATTCACATTCTATGTCTTTTAATATGCCAAAAATCATTGTTGTTAGGCATATTAATGCATGCTTGTCTTCTTGATTTCAATATTTCTTGATTGATGTGAATTATTTTTTGGATGGGTGTCGAGCCGATCTATAATATTCCTCCCTTCAGTTAGTAGATATTGAAACTTATCCTCTGTCAAAGAATATATGCAATCCTAGAGCCTCCTTCCCTTTCCAACTATGCATTGTACAATCCGAATCAGTAGAGGTTCCCTCTTGCCTTCTGTAACTATGCATTGCGCAATTCGTGGGCCCTAGCTTCACGTAGCGCATTCCTAATCAGTAGTGAGGCCCTTCTTGTCCACTGTCACTACGAACTGCCAGTAGGGAAGCCTCTCTCTAGCAGCAACTGTGCATTGGGCAGTATTAATCCACAATAACTCTCCTTGCTGACAAGCATTGCACAATCCCCCTTTCAATGGTTGTATTCTTCTCGTGGTTAATTGGTAGAATTGTTGATAATTATGGAAATAACTTGTTATTTCCATGAGTGCATTTGTCTCGCTAGGTACTACAGATATGAATCACATGAGTCTTTCATCATCCACTAGCACCATGCCCCGAACTACATAGAAAGGATCATCAAAGGAGGTCACGAAAAAGCAATACTGAGGATGCCATGGATAGTACTTTGACAGGAGTGCCCATCTTGTCAGATAATCAATGCTTCATTAATAAATCTTCTATTGTGACATGGTTAACCATTAGATATGTCTTTAACACAAAGGAGTTCCTAGAGGATCTCGAAGATAGGGAAGTTTATGAGAATGTCAATAAACCAAGGTTTCACAAAGTTTCTTGCAGATATCCTAAGTTACCTTGTGTCGATGCTATCAAATGGGGACTACAAGGTCTAGACACCAAGAACATGGTGCTTAACATTGTCAGGGGGTGACGACTTACCTCTTACCATCCACATGACTTGCACTCATATTACAAGTTGCCCAAGCCTGAGAAACATTTGAATTCCCAGTTTTATGCAGCTTGGAGTTATTTGGACACAAGGGAAGTGATTAAGTCATGATGGTAGGAACCAACTAAGTTTCTCTAGAAGCTAGATGGTATCTACGAGATCAAGTCCCTTAGGAAAGTTTATCAATGCCTAATGGCTATGCGTTGTAGGATATGTGGGTGGAAGAAGATTGAATTTTGTGATGAAGGCTGGATTTTCTTGTTGTATTGACTTTTCATAGAAGGAAAAGTATTCAATTGGTCAAATTTGTTGGCCCAATGATTGAATATTTATGTGACTAAGGTGAAAGAACCACCATAGGGAAGGAAACCATAGTTTTACATGTCTGCCTACTTACTAGATGGTATTTGTGCCCACCACGCTTTTCCAAGTCTAGGCTAGAAGTGGACCCCAAGAGAACTCCCTATCAATGTTCATTGCAGAGAATTCTTAGAGTGCAACTACAAAGGTGTTTATGAAAATCTCACTGAGCACTTCTTCATGGTACTATATCAGATGATATTTGAAATGAAATCCCCTCATATAAGATTGGTTTCCCTCACCTTAAGGCACATACCTTAGAGTGTTCGGTTCTCAGATGCCTCCACATCTCATGCCAACGTATGCGACTGATAAAGTGGTCATGAAAGAGGCTAGTTGACAATTTAGCACATATATATCTCAGTTGTTGCATAAGAAGAAGAAGGCACCCTAACATTCCTTTCCTTTGCAAGTGGGATCCTCTGAGCTCAAGAGCTTGAAGGTAGCAGAAAAGGAAGACGAGGAGCTTATTTTCCTTAAGCTTGGCGAGATGAGTTTTCACAAATATGATCCTAGGGGTGTGTGTAAACGACATTGTGATAAGTTACATTTTTCTTGGCCTTACGATTCTTATTCCTGGGAAGAGGAAGAAAAGATAAATAATTGGTACAATGTTTCTCAAGCACATGCATCAAGTGATGAGGAAAGCCCTTCCAACATGGCCCATGAGCAGGATGATTTCTCAGATGGGAATCAATAGGAAGAGCCCACTCTAGTCTACATTGCCAAACCAAAGAGGAAAGTTGTGCATAATCCTAAAGCAGATAGGAGCCAAAAGTTTAGAGAAAATCCTATCATCACTAAAAGGGACATTGAAGCAGAAAAGTGAAGAAAGGATCTTGAGGAATCAGGGAAGAAGAAAAAGAAAGAGGAATAGAGACAAGAAGAGGAGAGGAAGCAAAAAGAGGAACATGAACAAAAGGAAAGAGAAGAGGTGCAGAAAAGAAAATAATAGTCAAGAAAGAAGGAAGAAGAGGAAATTAGAAGGAAGCAGTAGGAAGCAATATGGCTGAAGCAAAGAGAGGAAGCAGAATGACATAACCAGTTTGAAAAAGAAGGGCATCAAAAATAAGTGGAAGAAGAAGAAAATAGGAAGAAGTAGGATGAAGATATTGTAAGAGAGATAGAGGAAGAGATTCAGACCCAGGATATAGAGGCTAAATTGGAGGAGGAAAACCAAGAGGTAGAAATCGTGCCCATTATAGAATACACCAACTATCATACTCCACCTCTTCTTACTCATAGCCACATCCCATTCAGTGAGATGGGAATATCTCCTCCAGAATATGACTTGGTCATGGGTATTTCCAATATTACCTTTGATTAGTTGAAGAACAAAATAGTGTAGGAGAGGTGAAGGTACGTTCCAAATGACCTTGTTCATCCTGTTTCTATTCACACAAAGAGGGTAATTGTGCCAAACACTAGGAAGAATCTAAGAGCAGTGGAAACATCAAATGCAGCCTTTATAGGAGCTACAAATGTACAATGACTTCTTGATGAAAGAGAATGAGCAATCAACAAAGTAGTTGGCTTTTGCATGGCAAAAAATTGATCATCTCCTCATTGAGAATCAAAGGTTGTCTTCCACTAATTCTAATAGAAAGGAGCTACAAGCATAAATTCTTGAGGAGATTCAGTCATTACTAGACACTATGCAACAACTATATGAGGAAATGATCACCCTTCATAAGGCGATAGTGCCCTTGCACATAATAAAAAAGGGACGTAAGAGAATGTGGAAGTTATAAAGGTAATTTGTTCAACCATTGATTCCATCCAAGAGTTGGGTACTAAGTATAAGAATGCACCATAAGAGTTTTTCAAGAAGGAAAGGTAGGATGTTGAGTTGGATAGAGCCGAGGTGAGATGCTTATACAAGGGAATAAACAACTCAACACTTATGTGGCCAACACCATATCTGATTACTCGTGACTGTATCATGGATTAGATTCCTTGGTAAGAGTGCACAAGATACCTTTCGTCGGGAATTTATGGAACAAAGGGCGAAAATGTTGTTAGGAAAGAGATAGAATAATTCTTGAGCAACCTAAGATAAGTGACCACTAAGAAAGATTTAGAAGTTACAAAAGAGAATGTTCTACAATTTGTAGTTAGGCTTGCCAAGTTGAATATGAATCTATTCTTATTATGACAGAACATCCAAACTGACTCCAAAACCATCTATCTAGATGTGATGGAGGGAAGAGTTAGACGTAATCTTGATCTTCCATCAAAGTTTGAAAACATAACAACGCAATACAAGGCTTGAAACCAATATTTCACATCAGAACTACATGTAGAGGTTGTCGAGCTACAGTTTCCTCAAGCTGAAGCATGATGTGTTAGTTTTATCTTATTAGGATTTAGCCACATTTTTGTCTTATGTAATTTTGTATTTAAAAAATAATAAGAAATGTAAATGTAAGTGGAAATCTAAGAGTCACATAGGGAATATGAAGATTTGTTAGATAGAATAAGGACAAAAGAAGCTCAAGAGACATGAGGGAGCTCAAAGGTCACAAGAGGAGGTGAAAGGTCACCTCATTTGTTATTAATAAACCCTCATAACTCAAGCAAAGGGCTTGGAACTTAGAATTTGGAGCCTTGGCTTCTCTAGCTTAGCATAGGAGTGAATATCATTTTTTAGAGAAGGAAGTGGTAACTTGATGTTCCACTATTGGAGCTAGTGTCATATCATTGGATTGTATACTTGGAACTTTTACTTAATTATCATAAGCTCTCAGGGCCAACACACTCTCATGCATGTATCGTGCATGTTGTAAGACTATCCTTTAAATGTTTTCAGTATATGTTATTTCGTACATGCTAAGGTCAATGAACTACTTCATTAGCTTTAGTATGTAGCTTATTGAATGTGTGTTGTATTTTCTTTCATGATCATTATCATCCCGTGTACTATTTTTTAAATTAACTAATGATTCTTTCATATACGTGTGTGTCTTTTTTAGGATAAGTACTATTAGTTTTCTCCTAGAGACTCACTCTCTTTTCTCCTTTCGCGAAAGGACCTCTTATGAATTACCATTGCTATTGCACAAAGTTTACTCACTTTCTATTCTCAATGTTATGTGTATCCCTTCTCATGTTGTTTATTGCAACCAAGGCACATCTTTAAGATCACTAATTGTGGCAACCAACCTTATTTTCTGATTGAGGCTCCTACTCCAAACAATGTGAGGTTTGATTGGGAATTTCTATGGGGGAGACCCCCTCCCTATTGTCGACATTGTCACGCAAAACAATTGTTCCTTTAAATCATAACAATGGATCTACTCTTACATTTAATTATTGCTCCAGGTAGGCTTGCTTTTTACAAGACTGTCGTGCAAAGTATATGCTAAGGTAAATGATGACCAGTATAAAATAATCTCAACCCAAAGTCATTGCACATTCACTCTCAACAATAAAAAAATATGTTATACACTCCACACAAATTAAATGCGAGAAAATATTACAGAATAAGCTACTTTGTCATTCAACCACTCTCATAACACTCCTAAAAACCATCGCTCATTCAATCTACACGTATAAAAGAAAGTGCAATCCAAATTGTAACAACAAAGCAAATAATTCACTGCCACACTAATATGAGGGACTGGTCCAAGGCTCAAGCTGTCACACCATCCAAAGCTTAATGCAACCAATGAAATTACACAAAGAATTAACTGTAACGACAATAATAACTACAATCACATAACTGAGAATAATTTATTCAATTAAGTATTCTACTCTAACTAACTAGTGATCCATGCTAAGAAGGAGGGCCCTTCCTCCTCATAAGGGGATGGTGCACTAAAAAGCACACAGGATACTAAAAGGAAATTATTAAACCACAAAGTTGAGATTTTTCATTAATAAAAGTATTAGGTTTACAAATATTTGGTGTTTTCTCCCTTCGAATATTATTATATGATATTTGTTCTTTCTAGCTAACTAGCTAGCCCTAGCGTCAAAGAATAATCTCTTTTATAGATCTCAATTATAATAAGAAGATAATCATGAAAATTGAATATGATGTTAAAATAAAAAGACATCTTAACATTTACACAATGATTTCCATGGAAGGGGTGAATCTATAACAATTTCATTTAATTACAAATAATGTTACAAAAGATCTCAACCAAATGATATGGATGCTCCACAAATATCTTTGAGTAATAAGATGTTTATTTTTACTTTGACATGCTCTTGGATCTAGTTTGATTAGGAAAAGCAGCATACACTTAAATAAACTCTTTGTGTAACAACAACAACTCATAGGGTCTTTAATCCAAATTGGTAGAGGAACTGAAATGTAATCCTGTAACAACAAGCTTTGACAGAGCATTTAAACTTGAAACAACCCATAGATTAGTTTTGTGATAAAAATAGTCCAAGATAGTAGTTATAATGTCAAATTATAAGTAGAATTAGGCTAAGAAAGCAACAAGTGAAAATGACATACTTAAGTGAATAAGGGTTGTTACAATAATAAGATATGGTCCTGTTGGTAAAAAAGGAGGAAATGAATTAAGAAAATAAGTAGGAAAAAAAACTGACAATTTCGTGGCCCAACTTCTCCCCCCAACTTAAGCTTTTAAAGGTCCTCATGCAGACTCATGCCTTTGATCCCTAAACTGCTGAGAGTGAAATTGTGTGAGTTGGTAAGTTCCTACAATATCTTCACCTCTGGCCCTATATCCTCAAGAAATTACCAACTCTACCTCCCAAAGCTTATCAGTGATAGAGTATGGATGGTAATACTGAGAGGAAAGCAACCATACAAGAGAGAACTTGAATCTAAGTCCTATCCAAATGATGAGTCCCATTAATAGGTATATTTTGAAGATCATCATGCCATCCTCCATCCTTAAAACTATCCTCTTCTCACATTAATTCACATTTTTTGTTATATTATGCTTAGTAAGAAGAGTAAACATGTTTGTCATAGTATGTGGCAGAATGTGGTTTAATTGTAGGAAAAAGAGTCTTTTTTGAGGCAATTACTACGTAGGGGATTGATGTAGACAACCATGAGAGAATCTAGGGGGTTTTTCCACCTCCTTAACTCCCTAACTCGGCTTGGGATCACAACATCCTTTCTCACCAGTTCAAATTCATTGACAACCAAGTAACTCGTAGTACAAGTGAAGCTCAAAAGGGACCATATCCACCATTTCTGAGATCAAGGAGGGAATCAATCCTATTTTCAAGGGAGTTGCTATTAACTACCCTTTTGTATAAATAAACAAGATGAAAAGATCATTAGGATTCAAAGATTTGATTCAACTATGTGTAGCTATTGAGCTTAGAACTTGACATTGTCATTTTAAACTTTTATGTGATGTATGTGACCTTTAATTCCTGATAATGAGAAGTTGGTTATTAAGTTGAATCTGAGTTAGTTTCAGAGGGCTAAGACCCTTGGGTTTGGGCCCAACCCAGAGGCTTTGGTCCCTCTTTTGTACTTGTTTTTTGTTCTAGATTCCAAGTGTTTCATAGTTTCTTTCATTTCAGTAGAGGTTAAGCTATAAAAACATGTGATTGCAAGCTTCTACATCACCTCTCTTGTGGGAGAATGGTTGGAAGGATTCACAATCTCAGTCCAAAAATATTGTGTTTATGATTTCTTGGAAATATATGAATGTTAGTTGTTCTCTTCACATTTGATTTTTGTAGCTTAGAAGTAGTGTTATGGTATAAAATAGATGTTATTTAAATTCAACTCATCTTTTCCATCATAGTATATATCATTTTGTTAATGATCAATGGATGTATGCATGTGGTTGGTTGCAGAGTTGTGTTGATCTGTAAGGGAGGGCACCTCTTCCACCTCCATCTTGGACTCCTCCATCTTCTCTCTCCACCCCTCAATTTTGTCGCAAAACTCTGTTTCCACAGTAACTTTGCCTGGTAATCTTAGGACAGCATGAGCATTCATCATGGTGCAAGACAAGCCTCTTAGAGGTATTGGGCTTGCCTAGGGGATCAAACTAGCCTTACTTCACTCTCTCTAACCCCCATCCACCTCTTCATGCCCTCAAGACATCATTTTCACCCTAAAAAGCCTCTCGGCACCCCTCCTGTAGCATTACAATCCCTCCTGTAGCAATACATGACCTCCTGTACCACCACTTTTCTTCACTAGTTTTGATCCCCACTTTAACCTTAGCTTAGTCAAGATGAATAATGACCCCAAGTTGTGATTTTATGATCAAGAGAAGCTCCTAGACCACTCCAACCATTCCTTTTACTCACTACAAAAGAAAGTAGGATTAGTTTTTTTATTCACAAATATGATGCAAGTTAGGTTTTTGATTTTCAAGCAAGTGTGAAATAGGTAGATGATACATGAAAATATGTTGATAGTTTGATGAATTATGCAAGATATAGTAGCTTTCTTTCTGCAAATAGATTAACCCTTTTCCTTTCATGAAACGATTAATTATCATTTCAAGTTGAGCAAATGGCATTTCCACTTTCATAGCTAGAATTAGTCTTCAATTGTGCTTTCATCAACAAGATTTCACTATAATTCAGTAGGAGAAATGATCTTTGAGCACTTTGATCTAATGTCATGACTGAGGGTGGCATGAGTAGAATCCAACCTACTGTGCATATAGCATTGTCAGCTCTAAGTATGTACGAACCCCAGGTTGATAATTTGAGTTGAGGAGCCCTTGGGAGTTGCAACATTCTTGGTGCAATACCATGGCTCATCACTTTTTGGCGCCATTTTTGGGGAGGTGTCTAAGTAGATGTGGTTTCTGTTTGAGAATTATTTTCTATTTATCATACAATTTTTGTAAAAGTGAAAAGAAAAACTTTGATTAGGGATAATCAAGGAAAATTCTTACCAAAAAACCCGACACCCTCAAGCAATCAACCTTCACTCTTCTTCGGTGATTGTGAACTTCCCTCTCTGACTGCAGGGGAGTTAAAAGACCCTCTAGGTGAGAAACTTGAAATTTTTGAAGAACCCGTTGGGAAAGAAGAAGAACCCACTTCCCCTACCCAGAATATGGCTAAAAACAAGGACAATGAGGTTTTCCCCATTAGAGAGACCAATGAAGAGGCTAGAATGAAGAATATAAGCCCCACTACCCATCCACACTTCCATGGCTTAATCTCTGAGGATCTTGACATGTTCATGTTTGAATTTTTGTTGTTGGTAGGACCTATGACTATGCCTCTGATGAGTAGAAGCTGAAGTTAGTCCCCTCTACCCTTAAAGATGCAACCTTGCGCTGGTTTATGGGTCTACCTGGGGATAACATCACTACCTGGGCCCAAATGTAACAAACCTTCAATAGCAAGTACACAGACTATTGTAGGTCCAAAGAAACCAAGGAATAAATCTTTAGGATGACTCTTGGACCTGATGAATCCCTAGAGAACTATGAGGAGAAATTTCAACTCAGTTATAGAAGGGCCAACTGTACCCTTGATCTTGAGTCACTCAAGCTAGTTCTTCTCCGAGGGATCAAGAAGGATATGTTGGAAATCATCAACATTCTACTAGGATGAGATATCTATCAATTATCCTATGATGACATCAAATCTGTATTCAAGAATCACTCTAGGGTTGCCAGGAAGAAGGGTAGGGTTAGTCAAGGCTTGGTTAGTTCCTCTTCCTCCACAACATCCATCAAGAATGAGATAGGGAACATGTTGGAGGATTTCAAGAGTGAAATTTTGCATACCTTTGCATTATAAATGAATACAATGCAAATAAAAAAGAAATCATGAGGAAGAAAAGAGGGTAATAGGTATTTTCTTCCCTAGATGCACTAAAAGACATCCTATGAATGAATGCCCATTGAATGTCGTAGAAGTGTGCCTAATCTGTGAAGAAAATCATGCAACAAACAAATTCCCCTCTTTGCTAGGACTAAACGCTATGTACCAAGGGGTAGAAGGCGGGCCAGAGAAACTTTTCTTCATTAATCAAAGAAGGCCTCAAGGACCTCGGCCATATCAATAGAGCATGCAAGGTGCACATTACTATTATTACAATCCAAATTAGATTGTACCTTTATAACCCAGGTACTTTTCCACTCATCCATCATGGTCCACACCTCCTCCTTGGACTTATGCTCCTCCATATCCTCCTCAACCTATCAACCATCATTTTAATCCATATCCACCCCAATATTCTCAATGGGGAAACACATCACAAGGGTGGAGACCTCAAGTGAACCATCCTCCTGCTTTACTTCCTCCACTCCAACCTCAACCACAACTCACTCATCCTACTCCACCTAAGAAACCTCGAATGCCTACTCAACCCAATTCGAACCCGAACAAAAAGAAAGCACATCAAGTCTACAGTGGAGAGACATCTTATCTTGCTTATGCTATGGAAATCTAGGAGTCAACCTTCGATCTCGGAGAGTGCTCCTAGATAATCATCCACCTTCTCCACTTGAAGAGCTTGAAGAAGAGAAGGAAGAGAGTGCTCCTCAAGTAAATCCACTTCCATTTCCTGAGAGTTTGATCCACCCTAACCAACACACCCCATAAGAGGTTCAAATTTTGGGAGAATTGAAGAACTTATGTGTTAAGATATCCCTTCTCCAGGCCATTAAATATGTTCCCATGTATAATAATCTTATCAACGGAAAATGTTTCAAAAATCCCGGGAGAAGAAAAAGAGACACCCCCACCATCAATGTTGTTGGGCGACTATCCGATTTGATGTTTGGGAGGGTGATCTTCCCAAAAAAGCTAAACCCTGGAAGCCTATTAGTGGATGTGCACATTAATGAAATTGTAGCCCCTAATACCATGATTGATATTGGGGTTCTAGTAAATGTGATTACTAAGGAAAACATGCTTAAGCTAAATATCCAAGGGGCCCCTGAGGGAATTGTTGGAGATGTTATGGCCTCCATTGAGTCTTGGGAGTATCCAACTGATTTCCCGGTTCTCCGGCCCAAAACCAAGTTTAATGGATATCCTCTCATCTTAGGAAGACCTTGGTTGGCCACTGTTGATGCCTACATTAGTTGCAGGGTTGGGAACATGACTATTAAGAATGGACATTTATCAAAACAACTGGTATTGTATCCTCCTTCTCAACCTTTTATTGAACATGACTTACCCTTATGGTTAGAAGAGGAGGAAGGCGATGAATTGTATCACACAACCCCCTACCCAATCTGCATTCTATATACTATTACAGCAGGGGGGAAACATGATGAATATGACCTCATTGACCATATCATTCAAAACCAACCTCCCACTCCCATACCAATTGATGAGTTGATGAAATAATCTGGGAGTAGTTCTTAGATTGACTTATGCCCTGTTGACTGAAGTCCATAACATGTCAATATTGTAGAGTTTGGTCCATCTAGAACTTTAAAGATCAACCCTTCTCTCTCGGCCAAATAAGAAGAACAATTGTGCTGTGTGTTGATGCAACACCTGGATGCTTTTGCTTGGGAATATAAGGAAATTAAAGGTGTATATCCCATAGTTTGTACTCATAAGATTTACATCAAGGAGGGATGCAAGCCTATGCGACAACCCCAGAGAAGGATGAACCCAACTCTTAAGGACATTAGTTATAAGAAGATTTCGGCGTAAATCACATTAGGTAAGACATTTTCCGACGCGTTTCGAACCAACTAGTGTGGTTCATCGTGAGGACAAGTTGAGGAGACAGATCTAGTCCAACACTTTAAATAGTTCGATCAGAGATTCCAATAGCTAAAACCAATTAACGTCTAATTTTGACCCAAGGACCTTATTACCTTATTACTATTCTAATTAATATTATTATTTCCAATATTTATTATTATATTAGTAGAAATCAGTTAACTAGGTAAAAAAATAGATTAATATTTTTTTTTATTTTTTTTTTTGTAAGTCAGAGTATTATATTATATAACAAAATAGTATACAAAATTTCTGCTGTAGCAGATAGACAACTGGGACAAGCTAACCACCATGACTAAATTGCCGGAGGCACACCACGCAGGGCGGCAATGGCAAACCTTATTCGTAAACAGCAAGAGGGCCGAGACATAGCAGACCGAGACATTGACATTGGTAAACCCAGAAAAGGCCATAAGGAGCCGAAAACACAAAGAAGAAGTCAAAAGGAGCAGAGGAACAGGGCCGCGACTAGATATGCTTGCCCAACAGACTGATGGTATCCAGGCCCATTTGCGCAGCATGGGTATTCACCCTGGCTTGCATTGCATCCAGTAAATTATCTCCCTGCTCCGTTGCATTTGTAGACTGAGGGGCAGCAGGGCCCTGGTTGATGGTGTCTCTCAGCAGCTTAATTAACAGAGTGAGCTTGCGGTCGACGATATGGATGGCATCCTGTACCCTGGTGATGCGACTGTCCAGAGCATTGTTGTAGTCAAGGATCTTGGCCATCTGAGCGTCTGTTAAGTTCACTTCAGTGATGATTTTCGTTCGCTCCTTTTCCATGGACTCCAGCACTTTGGCAATCAGCATCTTTGTGCGCCAGCTTTCCGCTCTGGTCCGCACGAACTGAGTAGCCCTCTTAGAAGGGGTGCCTGGATCTTTCAGCCAATCCACTTCTGCAGCAACCTCCTCCTCCATGCGACCTCTCTCTTCCTGTTTTACCTTTTCTTCCAATTCCGCCACCTTGCGCTTATGCTTGGCAGTGGCTCGGGTTTCATACCCTTTCTTCGCTTCATAGAGGTCCTGATTCGCTGCAGCGCAGCGACTGCCACCCGCGTCCATGGTTTTCCTTCTATACCTACTCCCACTACAACGATTATCGTTGGCGGACTTGTTTTCAACCTTCTCTTGATAAGTTGTGGGAAAAACAGGGTTGAGATATCTTGCTTTATAGCGTCTCCGATTATGAAATCGCCTAAGGATGGCTTCTGTCCCGCTCAAGCTTCGGGTACCGATGCCATCAATGGGAATTAGGTTCGCACAGGCGAGGCCGTTGTAGGCTAAATCAAAGAGGAGGTGGCTGCTCATGACTTGATTACCTTGATGCCAAGTGTGCTGTACGGTTGAAAGATCGTTACGGTGATTGGAAGTAGCGGGGGTGCTCTGTGTTGCAGCCTGCTGATTCCTCCTGTTCCGAGCTTCGATCCCCTCTGCTTCTTTATGGTTTGACATAAATGCTCTGGGTACATTGCCATGCGATTCCCTGCCATATGTAACTGATTGGCCAATGCTGATGCAGTTGGTGCGATAAGTTGAAATGTGATGATCGATTCTTGTGCTGGCATGCCGCCGCCGGGATGTCCCCTGTCCTAGTTGTCCTGTCATTCCATCACTGTGGTCATGATTATTGCTGATGCCGATGATTTTCTCATTCCGGTGCCTGGCTCTGGATCCGTCACCCCTTAGGATGAGTCGGCTTGGATATTGTCCTTTTCTGCCAACTGTGCACATGTCACCTTGAGGGTTGGGTAGTTTACGTCCTGCCAACAGCTGTTCGTGATGAGGTGCGGTGTGTCAGCCCCGTGGTTTGCCAGGAAATCAGCCAGGCCATTTGCCTTTCTTCTGATAGATTGGAAGACAATGCCTCTCAGATCTGCTATCAATTCCGCTATACTCTCGGTAGCCTTCGCCAGTCTCCAATGTTTGGTTACTTTACTGGTTCGAGTTCCTGCTTGAAGGCGCTTTGCCGCAGAGATTGCCAAAGAAGAATCCCCCTCCACTATGAAATTACCCTGTCTGAAGGACCTGAGAATCTTTAGACCTTGCTCCATCGCTGCGAATTCTGCTTCATTGTTCGTGCATTCCCCCAACGACCTGCAAAAAATGTGGATTATATCTCCTTTATGATTTCGAATGGCTCCTCCGATTCCTGCTATACCTGGGTTACCCCTCGAAGCTCCATCAAAGTTCAATTTGAGGCAGGCTTCCGGTGGCAATTGCCAGCTGTGAAGTTGAGAGGAGGTGTGGGCTCTGTTTTCTTCGGAGGGACAACTGCTGATGGCTTCCAGTTGAAATTTCTTTAAAATGCGTAAGTCCTTTCCCGTTGGTTTATCATTTGGATCAACTTTGCCTTTAGCCTGAACTAGCTGTTTGATATTGATTAATATGGAATCTTTTGCGCATTCAATATTACGGTTCTCTTCTGTGAAGATTCGTCTATTCCTTTCTTTCCATATTGTCCAAGTAATGAACCCTGGGGTACATTTCCAAATGCTGTCCACTCTGTTGACCCTAGAAAAGTTTCTTCTCCAGTTGGTTATAGAGTCCTGAATGGAGTCCCTGTTCCGATCTGTGTCTTCCATTATTGCTTCCATCCACAGCCATAACTGGGATGCCCACCCACAGGAGTTGAATAGGTGATTCATCGTTTCCTCCTCCTGCAGGCACATGGGGCATCTCGAGGGTCCCTGAAATCCTTTTCTCATTAGGTTCTCCCAAGTAAGAGTCCTCCTCTGCATAAGAAGCCACAGAAAGGTTCTTATTTTCGGCCATTGAAAGTTATCCCAAACTTTGTCGGCCCATGGCACGGTGTTGGGCTGTTCTTTTCTTTCGATAATGCTTCTTGCTTCGTTAAGCGAGAATTCCCCATTTCCTTTCGGTCCCCATCTGAGCTTGTCATTTTCAACAGCTATTCTGATCTTTCTTTTGAGAATTTGTTGGTTTAGATCGTGGATGACATCATGAGGCACTTCATTTTGGTCTGGGTTGAAAACTTTCCATTCTCTCCACTCCGGGTCTTCACTGGAAGAGTTCCAGTAGTGGTTGACTCTGCTATGGCCCTCTATTTGGTAAGCTAGCTTTAAGGGTTGGAGGGTGGGGGATTCTAATTTCGGGGACTGCTGCCAAGCATCCTCCCAGAAGAGAGCTTGTGTCCCATTCCGAATTTCCCAGAAGCTATGATCCTGGACAATGCTTCTGTTGGCTTGAGCGTGATTCCATATAGGGGACCCATTGGGGGATTCTTGCATTCTTATGAGATCCAGATTGCACCCGGTCGGCCTGTATTTCTCCTTCCAAAGATTGGCCTAAGGGAGGGTTGTGTTAGATATCCACTTCCACCAAATTTTGGCTCCGCAGACTCTATTAACTACTGAGGGATCAACCAGATTCAGGCCTCCCCTGTTCTTTGGTCTGCAAAGTTTTTTCCAGGCCACCAGCGACCACTTCTTCTTCTCACTGTTTCCACTCCAAAGGAAAGAACGCTGAATACTTCTTATTTGATCTAAAATGCCCTTAGGAGCTGGAAGGATCGAGAGCATGTATTGGGGTATGGCTTGCAAGATTGCTTTCGTGAGAACTAGTCTGCCTGCAAAATTCAGGGCTCTGTTAGTCCAATGTTTGCACCTCCTTTCCATATTGGCAAGGATTTTCTCCCAATGCGCCTTTTGCCAAGGTTTGAGGGTGAGGGGGGCACCAAGATATCTGGAAGGTAAGGAACCAATTTTAAACCCCAGCAGTCTGGAAAGATGAGATTGAACAGCTTGATGAGTGTTGAAGAAGAAAATGGTTGATTTGGAGAAGTTTATCTCCATACCCGAGGCTCTGCTAAAGAGATGGAGAATATCTCTGTACGCGGTGGCTTCTTTCACAGTAGGGGTGCCATGTAACATGGTATCATCCACGAATTGTTGATGAGTGGTGGCAGGGCATGATCTGATAGGCTGTAAACCTTTGATTTGGCCATCTTCTTTCTCTTGGCGATTAATCTGCTTAGGCCTTCCATTAGAATGACAAACAAAAAAGGGGATAGAGGGTCCCCTTGTCTTATGCCTTTTGAAGGGCTGAAGGGCATGGAGGGCGTTCCATTCACTAGAATAGAATATCTCGGGGATTTAATAAGTGATAAGATCCATTTGATCCATGGCTTGCTGAAGCCAAAAGCGTCTAAAATAGCTTCCAGGTAAGCCCAACTCACCTTATCATAAGCTTTGGATAGGTCCAACTGCATTAGCATTCTAGCTGCTTTCCTTGAATGGAGAGAGTGTATCATCTCCTGGGCTAGCAAAATGTTGTCCAAAATCTGCCTGCCTTCCACATAGCCGGACTGTTCCTGCGAAATGATGCCCGGGAGGATCATCTTCAGCCTGTTGGCAATAACTTTTGATATGATCTTGTATATAACGTTGCAGAGGGCTATTGGTCTAAACTTTTCCGGAGTGTTGGCCTCCTCTACTTTGGGAACTAGAGCAATAAAAGTTGAATTGAGTGATTTCAGGATAGTTTTAGATCTTCTTGAATCTTCCACGATCTCCCAAATGTCGTTCTTGACAATTTTCCAGCAGGCTTTGTAGAAATTGATGGTGAATCCATCTGGTCCCAGCGCTTTGTCATTAGGCATATTCTTGACTGCTTCCTCCACCTCTTCCATAGTAATCGTTTTCCTTAAGGCCCAATTCTACTCCTCTGTGATTGAGTTGGGAATGGCATTGACTATTTCTTGAATGGCCGCCTCCCTATTGATCTCCGGTTCTCGCACTATGTTGCTGAAGTGATTTGAAAGTAGATCTAAGATATCCTTATGATTTCTGACGATTTCTCCTTCACTATTCTTCAGTTCCAGGATCTTGTTAACATTTCTGTAATCCATGGCCGATCTGTGAAAAAATTTAGTATTTTTCTCTCCTTCCTTTAGCCATAGCACTCGAGATTTCTGTTTCCATAATGTCTCTTCCTGCTTGCATCTATTGTGCCATTGTTGAGTGAGCTCTCTCTCTTGTGCAACTGAGTCCTCATCTCTTTTGCCTGCCATCCCATCCTTATGAATTTGTTCCAATTTTTGCTCTATGGTTGCTTTTTCCTGAAATATATTCCCGAAAACTGTTTTGTTCCAGTCTTTTAATTTCAATTTGATGTTTTTTAGTCTTTCTTGCAAATTGAACATTTTGGACCCTTCTTCAACTAAGGGTTCTGACCACCATTTTTCCACCATGGTAAGGAAATTAGGGTGTTCGATCCAAAACTTTTCGAATCGGAAGGGTTTGTTCCTGGGAGTTCCTGGAACCTCGACTATGAGAGAGATCGGCCAGTGGTCCGATCCTCCACTGGGAAGAATGTTTGACTCCACGTTTTTTCCATCTAATAATAAATTTTCCGAGACAAGAAAGCGGTCCAGTCTTGAGGATATCAAACTTTCACCTCCCCTTCTGTTGTTCCAGGTAAATTTACCTTGTTTGGGGTACACATCCACTAATCTTGCATTATCAATAAAGTCTTTAAACTGTTCTCCATCTCTATTAAGCTTCCGGAGCCCTCCTTTTTTCTCCATGAGGGAGGTGATCATATTGAAATCCCCTCCCAGGATGAAATTTGCATCTGGGTGTCTATCCATGAGTTTATTCAAGGATTCTAGGAAAACAAGTTTATCTTCTAACCTTTGAGGACTGTAGATATTGATGCAGAGGAAAGAGGAAGAGTTACCTGTTGGTTGCATCTCCATGGCCAAGTAGTTCTTGCTTGCTTCAGCTGCGACTACCTGATATCATCTGGTATCCCAGAAGGTTGCTAAACCTCCTTCGCGCCCTTTGCTATCTATCTCTAGGACTTCAAAATTTCTTCCTAATTTGCCTCGTAGCTTTTCTGTGAGATCTTTGTTGCACTTTGTCTCTTGTAAAAACAGCATATCTGGATTATAATTTTCCATCTGTCTCTTTAGAAGTCTTTGTTTTTTTTGGCTATTCATCCCTCTTGCGTTCCAGGATACAATCTTCATGATTAACTAGATTTTGGGAAGGACGGGTACTCACTTAACTGCTTTATCTGACCTGCATTGATCAACATCTCCCCCAGCTCCTGCAAATGTTCTCCATTTGATTTGCGCCCTCTGCGGCGTTTGTGTACTGAACCAGAGATTTTGCCTAGTGATGTTTTGTGTTGAAGGTTGCCTCCTTTGATGGCGCCTAGTTTGTGCTTCTGTTTCTCTATGATTTCTTTTTGCCGTGCTATGAAGAGGTCCTTGACCGTTCTTATCTCTTCCTCCGGAATTGCTTCAATCCCGTTGGCTTTCCATTTGTCCACAAGTGCGGTTAGGTCTAAACCTGCCATTGCTAGTGTTTCATCTAGCTCTTGATCTTCACTTCCCGCTTCACTGGTTAACATCTCTGTTTCGTAGTCCGACTCCTCTGTTCTGTCTTGCATTTGGACTTCATCGCTAGGACTTCCTGTTTCTTTACCTTCCGCTGGGGGGTGTTCTTGTCCTTCTTGCTCTGCTTCCTTATCAGTGGGGTTCTTTTTTTCCTCTGAGTCAGTCTCCAGGTCCAGATATTCAAAAGGATTACTGAAGAGGTTTTTCCTTGTGTCTCCTCTGACATTCCTTCTTCTGTTAGCCCTTTGCCTGTACTTTGGTTTGATATAGTTGTTTTTGTCTTTGTTGTTCTGGGTTTTGTCTTCTTCTGTTTCCTTTCTGTTCAAAGGACAGTCCCTCATCAGATGTCCATGCTCATGACACTTCCGACACCTGAAGGGTATTTGCTCATAATCTAACGCTTGAAAATATTCCTCATCCCTGTGCTCCAGCCATACTCCTTCATGCAATGCTCCAGATACATCCATTTCGACACAGATTCTTGCACAAGACGTGTATCTTTTCTGTAGGGTAGCTTCCGATGCTTTGACAAACGTTCCGAGCTTATCCCCTATTTGCTTCAAGGCATTCAACCCCCAGTAATCGATCGGGAGAGAAAAGAGTCGAATCCATACCGGGACTCGAGTGAAAGATTCTTTTTCCGGGACAAAGTTCTGCTGCCAGGGTCTCATATATAAACCTGCTGAGGCTAGAAAATACGGGCCACCCTCGAAAACCTTGTCTTTGTCTTCAATGCTAGTGAAGACAACAGTGAAAAAACCTCTTGCTCCTAGATGTAACTGCACATCTCCTTTGGGTTTCCACATCTGCCTTATCCATTGGCAGAGAGTCCTCTCCGTTGGCCAGATTCCCATGAATTTGCAGATGATGGCATGTTCAGCCATATGCTCCCTATAGGTTTGGATTTCCGGGTCAGAGATTGTCACCCTTAAACTGTCAGTTTTCTTTGGCTTACAAGCACTGCTAGTGGCCTGATGTCTGTTGGGGGGCGCGTTGGCTTCCCCCTCCTTCTCCGGTTGCTTCTTATTATTGTCTTTTTGTTCTTTGTCTGCTTGTGGTTCAGCTTCCTGCTTTCCTGAGGGCTGAAACTTCTCAGCGGTTTCGTCTTGATTGCTTCCCCTATCTTGTTCCTCTGAGAACCTGACTTCTGCAGAGAAAACAGTCTTGTCAGACATCATTGGTGTCTTCTCCTTTTTGTTTCTGCTGTTCAGCAGTGAGCTGTTCTGACCCTCTATTCTGACTCCTTCCTTCATGTTCTGATGTCGTTTCTGCAGTATGACCTGTTTGAAAGTAGGGGTCCCACTGGACCCCTCTGCGCCCATCCAATCCGACAGCAAACGCCCCTTTCGAAACAGTGCTGCCAGTCTAGATTTGTGGTTCTCCAGGCCTGTAACAGACGCTGCCCAGGCGGAACCCTAGATCATTACCTAAACCCTAACAGTCGCCATGAGAGCCCAAAGTCAATATGTTATGTTACCTATGTGGTTCTTTCGCCTCATAGCGTCAGTTGCCTTCAACATTTCGAAGGAAATAATGACAGAGGGCTTGATTAAGGCGTTGTCGAAACTATATGAAAAATCCTCGGCCTCAAACAAGGTATTTCTTATGAAACAATTATTTAATATGAAGATATTAGAAGGTGGATCTGTTGCAGATCATTTAAATGATTTTAATATTGTTACAAGTCAGTTAAGTTCTGTAGGGGTAAAATTTGATGATGGAGTTAGAGCTCTGTTATTCTTTTGCTCATTTCCAGAAAGTTGGAATGTTTTAATAATGGCCATTAGTAACTCTGTTTCTGGATCTAGTACTTTAAAGTTTGATGATGTTGTCGGTGCTATCCTTAGCGAGGAAATGCGACGGAAAAGCTCCGGTGAGACATCAGGTAATGCTTTAAGTGCAGAGTCTAGGGGAAGAAAAATGGAAAGAGGAAAGAGCTCAAGATATCGCAGTAAATCAAGGAAAGGAAGATCCAAGTCCAGATCGGGGATAGTGTGCCGGAAATGCAGAAAGAAAGGACACCTAAAGAAAGATTCTAGATATCGGAAGGGAAAAGAAGGAGATGCGCAATAAGAAAACAATCATGAAGCAAATGTGACAGGTGAGATGTTACAAGATGCTTTGATTCTTTCTTTCGAAAATATTACTGATTCCTGGGTGGTAGATTCAGGGGCCTCATTCCATGCCACACCTAATAAGAAATACTTTCATGACTATGTT
>APFE030645410.1:0-17419 GCA_000404065.3 Pinus taeda
TTCCACATCAAGTATGGAGAAGCCTTTCCATGGAGGTTGGACACAATGTGATCCCTCACGCCCTCCAACAGAATCCTTTGACACTTTGCTGTCTTCTACTGCCAATCCCCGACTTGAGCAACATCAGTAGGTTTTGGGACATTCGCATCTATGAACTCCTTTAACCCATTATCATCTAACACCACCTCCATCCTGTCCTTCGATGTAATATAGTTCAAGCTGCCCTCAAGGGCATACTCCAATCAGAATCCGTTGAAAGACATTTCAACTTTGACACCAAGAAAACACTACTACAAATTCGAATTCCACCAGCTCAAAACTCAACTGCTTCTTATCTAAAATTCATGAGAACAAAGTATTTCTCGTACAGAGATCGACTGTGTGGGAATTCACTAGATATCTCACCTTCCAAAAGAAGGATGAATCCAAAGACTACCTGGCCTAATTACAGACTCTGCCTGAAGCAATAAAATGTAAACACTTTCTGAATAATAGATCCGATGATCAACTTTGCTTTGATATCCTATAAAACGTTTTCTACAAATCAACCAGCTCTGATACCATGTAGAAATTTTGAATAATATGACACTTTTTCACAGAGATTATCCTGATTATACACTCTTTGCGGAATCATGCATAATACATAACCTCCTCTACCATTGATCATCAATTTTGCGGAATTATGAAACAATCGTATGCGCACATTGAGACATCAATAACACATATCAAAACAGTATGTACTAGGGAAAGCATACAGCTGAAAACCCCTCAACTATCTGTATATTATATTGATTGAGAACATGTAACAATACATAGTACAATACTCGTCACAAGTACTCAGTACTATCTCCACCTGTTACACACAAGCTATCCCAGATCTGAATTAATCACTGGCTCAAATCTCCTCCGCTGCTTTCCTGCCTCCACTACGCAATCCTAAATGAGAATAGATGAGAATGGCTGATCCAAACTCATATTTCCCTTGTGTAACACTACGCAATCCTCATTGGCAGTGTCAATGCACTGATTGTGCAAATCACATACACAACTATAGTCACAACTGACAGTTGTCTTGCCCTTTCACTCATCTCTAACACTTGTCTCCACTGAACTGTCCATGCACTGAGTTAATTGATGTATTCCTCAGTTGATTCATGAGTTAATAATTAGTGAATTAATTAATAGTTAATTCACACCACTCATCACTAGTTCAACTAAGTCAAACTGAACACAACTCCATCAACTCCTCATTCAACTCCACCAAAACTCAATCACTTGAGTTCTAACTAAAGTCCTTCATGCAATAGCTCAAGTAACCCATAAGAAAAGCATATTTCCTTCTGGCAGTTGCATGTGCCACATCTGTAGCTTGAACTAAAGTGCTCCAAGAGAATAAGATAACGTTTATAGTCCAAATATTATTAAGAGATAATAATATTCGATTGTTCTATTGTTAGCCTGGCAGTCTAAAAATAGACTCCTCCCATATGTCTAAAAATAGAGGTCCATCTATTTTTACCAACATGACCAATCATCAACAAATAGCATCCTGCAACTCATAGACCATGATCCATATGTCTAAAAATAGACTTTGCGCCAAAAATAACCTGCGGGCCCACTTAGTGAAGGCGACTTCTTTTCACTAGGCTCCATCATCTTGTTGTATTTTCAACAATTTTTGTTGTAATATGCAAGGAAGTGTTATACCACCATTGAGCCAGAGGCAACCATTTCACCCATTGTGTTTGTTTATTAGATACAAAGCAACTTCCAAACCTTTTTTTACTATCCCTTTTTTCCCATCAGATTGAGGATGATAAGATGAGCTATGAGCTAACTAAGTACCAAGGCAAGAAAATAATTTTGTCCAAAAATTTCCAGTTGAAAATGGGATCTTTGTCTCTTACAATAATATTTGGGTTTCCATGTAACTTTTGAATTGTTTCCATAAATGCAATAGAAACTATATTGGATTTAAATGGATGAGATAATGCACAAAAGTGTGCATACTTGGTAATTATGTCAACTACCACCATGATGACACTCTTTCCTTCAGACTTGGGTAAAACTGTGATAAAATCCATTGAAACTTCCTCCCAACTTCGGCTTGGAATGGATAAAGGTTGTAATAGACCCGGGGTTTTATTTGTTTCAACTTTATTTTGTTAGCAAACCAAACATTCCGCCACAAACTTTTGAATATCCAATTTAAGGCCATCCCAAAAAAATTCCTTCTTAACCATGTGGTAAGTTTTTAAAAATCCCGAGTGCCCTCCTAAGGGAGAAGTGTGCAATTCCATAATAATATTTTGTTTGAGTTTGGAATTCTTACCTAGGTATAAGCGATCTTTGTACCATAAAAAATCATTTTTCCAACTAAATGTATCATATGTGCTGGGATATTGTTGTATATTTTGAATGAGTTCCCACACTTCTTCGTCTTTCTTCCATTCATTCCTTGCTTTGTTTATCCAATCTGGTTGGATAATAGAAATGGTGCAAAGCAATGCTTCTACATGCTCATCCTTTCTTGAGAATGCATCTGCCACAACATTTTGCTTCCCTTTTTTGTAAATTATTTCAAAGTCATAACCAAACATCTTTGTGACTCACTTTTGTTTCTCTTCCGAAGATAACCTTTATTCTAAAAAGTATTTAAGGCTATCATGATCTGTTTTTACCTTGAAGTGTCTTCCCATTATGTAGGGTCACCATTTCTTAAGTGCATTTAGTATTTCCAACATTTACTTCTCATAAATATCTTTGTGTAAATACTTTCCTTTGATTGGACGACTTTCAAAGAAATAGGTCTTTCTTCTTTCATTAAAACAACACCAATTCCATTTCCTAAGGCATCACATTCCAAAATAAAGGTTTTTGTGAAGTCCGACGTAGCTAAGACTAGTGCTTGGCACATTGCCTCTTTAAGATGTTCAAAGGCCTTCATTTCTTTTGGAGTCCATGAAGATGCATCTTTCTTCAATAATGTTGTTAGAGGTGCTGCTATTCTCCCATAATTCTTAACAAACTTGCATAATACCCTATCAACCCGAGAAATCCTCGCAGATTCTTTATGGATGTGGGAATTGTCCATTCCTTAATGGCTTTAATTTTTCTAGGGTCTACCTTAACACCTTCATGAGATACAATATGACCCATATATTCCAACTCTTGTACTCCAAAGAAACATTTGGAGCTTTTTACATATAATTGTTTCTCCTCCAATAGTTTGAGCACCTTGTCAACATGTTGAACATGATCCTTCCAAGACATGTTGTAGATTAGTATATCATAAAAAATACTAACACAAATTTTCTAAGGAACAGTATGAAAATGGAATTCATCAAACCTTGAAATGTAGAAGGTGCATTAGTAAGGCCAAAATGCATGACTAAAAGTTCATAATACCCTCATGAGTTCTAAATGTTGTTTCCGGAATGTCTTCAATCTTCATTTTGATTTGATGATATCTTGAATGAAGATCCAACTTGGTGAAGTAAATTGTTCCATTCAATTCATCCAATAATTCATCAATGACAGGAATGCGAAATTTATCTTTAATATTGAGCTTTTTGAGCTCCCTATAATCCGGACACATGCACCATGACCCATGACCCATCCTTCTTGTGCACCAATACTACTGGAGCAGATAAAGAACTTTGACTAGGTTGAATTATACTAGCCTCTAGCATTTGTGCAACCATACATTCAATTTCACTCTTTTGGGCATAGGGATATCTCTAAGGCCTGATTTTTGGAGGAACACTTCCTAGAACCAAATGAATAGCATGATCATGATCACGAATAGGTGGGAGGCCTTTGGGAGTCTCAAATACCTTGGAATGATTGTCCAATGCTTTTTGGAGATCTGGAGAAATAGATGATTTCGATGTGGGAACCTCTAGCAAACATAATTGTGCAGTTACACTCATTGTTGTTTCCTTATAATCTTTTTCATTCCGTTAGAGATGATTATTTTTCTTGGTTTCCCTATGATACCCCTTATTTCAACCTCCTTTCCTTCCAAAGAAAAATTCATGAAAATTTCTTGAAAATTAAAAGCTATTGTACCCAAGGATTGTAGCCATTGGACTCCTAGTACAACATCAACATCAACACCACCCATTGGAATGGAAAGAATTGGGTTATTCAATACATATTCTTCCATGGATAGCTTGATATTATGGCACTTTCCAAAGAAATTTATGATTCCTCCACTTGCAACCATCACTTGACACTCTGGTGTTGGATATAGGAAGCAATTCAATTCCTTAGCTATCTTACAATGAATAAATTATGGGTACTTCCTGAATCAATCAACACTATTACTTTTTCTCTTGATATGTCCTTCTATCTTGATAGTTGAGGAGTGGTGATGGCCAATGCATTACAAGATATGGTCGAATTCATTTATTCTTTCTTAGGGTTTGTTCCTTGGTGTATATCCTCTTTCTTTTGATGTTTCTTGTTCCTTTTCTTCCTCTCTTCACAATCTATGTAAAATAATTTCTTTCTTTAGACCTTATGACCTTTAGTGTATTTTCTATCACAATTGTAACAAAGCCCTTTTGCTCTTTTTTCTTCCAATTGTTGTAGTGTCAACCTTGTAGGTTGTGGAAGGCTAGGGGAAACAACACTTCCATATTTAAGTGGTAGGCTTCCTTGTTGCCATAATTTTTCTTTCCATTTTTTTTGCCAACCTGAATACCTTCTCCAATAAATCAGGTTCCCAAAGGTGAACCTCATTGTTGGATGTTATCCTTTAAAGTCCCTATGAACACATCAATCCTATGTTCCTCTAGAATATATTTTACCCTTATATTCAATTTTTGGAAGTCCTCAATGTGCTCCATCATTGAACCCTTTTGTTTGAGATTTATCAATTGGCTAAAAAAATTGTTGCTTTTTGTATCCTCATAATGTGTTATCATTTCTTCCATAAAAATTTCCCAAGTGACAATTTTAATGAGAGAAAATCCATCGATACCATACAAACTAATTTGATTCCAAATATAAAGTTGCAATGTGTACCTTTTGTGTGTTTTGCACATTATGGAGATCGAAATATTGCTCCATCTATAGTATCCATGTTACAGGATCCTTGCCATCAAACTTCCTCATATCGATATTTGGAACATGGTGGGTCTTCAATCCACTATTCGAGTCTATGAAATCATGATTAACATTTATTTTGTTCTCATCATGATTTTTCTCTACTATATTTTCACCATTAGGAAGCCTTTCTTGTAGCAAATTTGTTAAACATTCCACGTTTTTCTTCAAGTCTTCAATGTTTTCATTCTTTGAATCATGATTAACATTTCTTTTTTTCTCATTCTAAGTTTTTACCATTAGGAATCCTTTCTTGTAGCAACTTTGTCAAACCTTCCTTCCAACCTTCCATGTCCTTCTTCCAATCTTCAATGTTGTCTTTCATACCATCCATCTTAGCTTCCATGCCTTTTTTTAAACCATCCATCTTATCTTCCACACCTTTCTTTAAACCATCCATCTTAGCTTCTATTACTTTTTGTGAGAGTGAAATTTGTTGCACTTGGTCATGTAATTTTGATATATCATGTTGCATTTCTTCCTCTTCTTCATGAGTTATGATAGCGATTTCATGTTTCTTACTAGGTGTTTCCATTTTCTTTCTTCAGGGCATCAATTAATGATAATAATGCTTCACTATGCCCTTTGAATTCCTTCAAACTAATTTTTTAGACCAAACTTATGCAAAATTTAAAAAAACACTACACACCTTTTTTCACTTTGTAGGAGCTTGATATTGAATCTGTTGTATCCCTGTAATTTCGGATCTCCAAGATCTGAAATTTAATCTTGCAGTAGCCCTCTAATTCTTCTTTCTAACTCCGCAAGTATGATCAAGATTGGATTCTTCAAGGAAGAGTTATGAAAAATCTCCCACGATGACCTGATTATAGACAAGTTCAGTAGAGTGAACTTGTACGAAGTTCCACATGTCACTGTTTCACCCTTAGTACCTGAAACCAATACACAAAAAACTAAAGGTCATCCTCTTTCTGTAATGTTTTACGAAATTTAAATTTTATGCTCAAAGAGAAAGTTATGATGATTTCCCCAAGTCACTTGTTTGAGATATAATTCAAGAGCCTACAAAAACCCTAACTTCCTTGGATCATATCCCTGAAAATATAGTGAGACAAGATCTGAAATTCATAACCGAGGTTCAAAAAGATTTCGTATCAAATGGGTTTTTTTCTTCTAAAACGTCGCAAAAAAAAAAAGAGTTATAGCGAAAATGCCATGATGACCTATTTGGAGAGGCGAAACCCTAGCATCCAAAGCTCTGATACCAAATGTTATGCAACTAACTCACAAAATAGAAGAAAAGAGAGATCAACACCTTCAAAATCAGCCTTTTCGAGGTGGAAACCTCCTTTACATTACACAAATGAAAAATACTTGGATGATACAAATAACAAAACTCCTTTCTAGATATAGGAGCCTAAGGGGTCGCAATATAATCAAAGTCGACATAACAATAATAATATAAGGGCACAACAATAACAATAGTGGGGTTTTATGGGGCACAAAAATAAAAATATGGGGACAACAGGGGCACAATAATAACAATAAGGTCTACAATGACAATAGAATGGGGGAATCACTAGCATTATAGGGACCTAACATTGTGACTCTTTGACTTCGCTCATGACTGTTTGACTTCCTGTGACTTTTTGACTTACATGACTCTTCAATTTCATATGTGTGTCTCTTGGACTTTCACATTACATTAACATTTGATTACAAGTATGGCCCATAGTAGTGATGTGGCTAAGAAAATTCATGACACAAATCGACATGACGCTGCTAACATGTACTGGCTGACTGTGGTGTCTGTGTCAAGCTGCTATGTTGTTGAGTGATGGATGTGCTATCAGTGTATCATGTCTTCACCTCTGCATGGAAAAGTGTGCGGAATCTTTGATGGTCTTGGTCAATGCTTGATGGTGCACGTGTATGTGTCCATTTCACGTACTGCTCAATGTGCTCCGCATGTTCTTTCAACTACGAGCAAGCCTTCTAGTATGTGCTCCTTCTTCATCTCGTTCATCATCACGCCATGTTTCATCAATGTACCTATTTCTGCAATCACTCATGATGAGACAACATCAAATCCAAAAATATCCTAGTTTAGCATGATGCATTTTTTTTCCGTTTCAAGTGCAAGTGACAGAGAGGGAGGAAAAGGTGCTCAAACTGTGCAGAGCACATCTTAGGCCAGGATGAGAGGCCCTTAATAACTATCAGGAAAATATGTGTAGATGTCAACGAGAGGCAGATTTGTGCAATCTGGGGTAATAGTGACAACTGCAAGGTAGAACCCAGTTGTGTATAACTATGCAGTCTCGGGGAGGAAAACAAGGCAGAGTGTCAGGAGGAACTGTTGGGAAATTGTGTGCAGTTTTCAGGATGATGACTGGAAAGTCATCTAGGGGCCAATTGGGAATCTATGAAATTTCTCCAAGGAAGACAGAGCAGGGAACAGGAGGCATTGGCAGACACTTCTGCGTAGTTTTCAAGGGCAAGGTTGGATCGGGCTGCGGGGTAGTTGTTGGTCATAACTGTGCATTTTTAAGAGACAGTGTCAGACAGGAATTTGTTGCACAATTTATGGGATGAGTGCGAAGTGGGGTAGCAGGGAGAGTTCCAGTCAAAACTGCAAAATTTTCAGAGGGAAAGCAAGGCAAGCCAACAAGGGGTCTTGTCAATCATATCTACGGAATTCCTTGGTATAGTGTAGTGATAGGCAGCAGACGCCTGACTCACATGACTGCATAGTTTTTGTAGATAGTGCAGGGCGGGCAACTGGGCAACTTCTACGCATTTTTGGGGAGCATTGCAGCCCCGGGTCATGGTGCAGTTTAGGATTTCCAATAGACCATAGGGAGGCTTGATGAGTGATCTTGAGGGAAGCACAAATTGGATCGAACTCGGGGATAACTTTTGTGCAGTTCTGGGAAATAGTCAGCCTACTCACTTCCAAGATTGCATAGTGCAGGCTAGCCCAAAGGAAAGCCTCAAGCTTTGTGTAGTTCTAGGTAGTAAAGTAGGGTCACTGAGAGCTGAGACTGCACAGTGCAAATCAGTCAGGGTCTAGTTGAAGGAGGGTTGTCCGATCGACAAATTTTTAGGAAAAATGGCTAAGTATGAGAGTAAGTGAACTTGTGCATACATGACATTGTAATCACACACTTAGCATGACTCGATGACATGACACCTCAAACCAACAAGACAAACATGTGCTTAGTGAGACTGACTTAAAGGCTAAGAGTGACAAGTGTGACACTTGAGATATATCTTCAAACGAACATGATGACACTTGCGCAAGAGTGCGTGCAACTTTCTGTCTGAGTACGACCAGTGTTCATAGTGCGAAAACAACTCATGCACACAAAAAAACCTTTGGAATTTCCAGAACAAGGTTGCAAGCGTGACATAGCAATCAACATGCTAAAAAGTGACCAGTGGTCAATTTAGCAAGAGGGGTGTAAAGACTCAACAAGATCTCATCGAATGAGACCGAGTGTTTGCAACCATTAGGGGAAAAACCAAGGAAGGCTCTGAAATTTGGATATAGGCCAAAATTTTGGAGGGTGTTGTAGCCACTACAACACTTTCCTATTGGGTTGGTGATTATTGAATGCACTCACAAATTGACAAACTTGAAGCTTGATAGAAATTGATATCTCCAATACAAAGCATAGATATGATAATTTTTTAAAGTACAACTCCTGGAACTTCCACTATTTTCTTCCACTTTTCTTTCATTTCTTCTCATCATTCTTCAAGTAAAAATTCACCAGTAACATCCTTTATTGACTCATGCCCATCTATATGTTGTATCTAAAAGCACACGTTTTTTTAGTAATCATCAATGGGTTTCTCCATTTTCTTATAATGTATATGTCCTTCAAATTTAGTTTCAAAATGAATTTCCCATGCTAAAATTATCAAAGAATCAATGTGATATTGAGTTAGCCTCATAAATTACACCTAACAGGCTAACCATCATACTACATATCATAAAAAACTCCTATGTAAGTTCTTTATGTGTTAGTCTCATAAATTACACCTAATAGGTTAGCCACCATACCACATATGATAAACAACACCTAGGTAAGTGCCCTATGTGTCATGGTGGCTAACCCTTTTAGCGAACATAATGGGGGAGTCAATTAATTGATTATAAGGGGTGCCTACCTTCCAAAATGAGTTTCCCATGCTTAAATTATCAATAGCTTAGTGTGACATTGAGTTAATCCCATAAATTACACCTAATAGATTAGTCATCATACCACATAGGATAAGAATATCCACTACTAAATATCGAGCCAATTTTCAACGACTCTTTTTTTTATTGCAACAATCATTCATAGCTATAATGATGAAAAGAGATTTTTGCAAAATTTCGTTTATTTTACAGTCATATGTTTTACGTGTCCTTGATCATTGGAAGTTCAATGAGACACATTAGGGGAATTTTGGGGTCTAAAATGGGCCTCCTAAGAAAAATGTACAACCAAAATAAAATTTATAAGGACCAATAGGTGATGATGTCAACCATGGGGTATGGTTCACCATTTTTAGAGTAAAAAAATAAAAAGACTAAAAAATAATAAAACTAGTTTTTCAACTTATATTTTCAACTTATCTCCCTATGGTTTTAGTTAAATTTCTAGTGGGAGTACTCACTGGATGAACAAATTAATTCCTCATCCAAGGAGTACCCATGTTGCACACTTTTGATGGACCCTCCTACATGAAAAATTAAAAATACATGAAACAACGTGATTGCAATCACGTTTTTCATGTATTTCTCATTTTTCGTGTAGTAGATTCCATCGAAAGTATGGAACATGGGTACTCCTTGGATGAGGAATCACATTTTTCATCCAAAGAGTGTTTCCACTCGAAATTTGAGTAAACCCATATGGCGATAAGTTGAAAATATGAGTTGCCAAATTAGTTTTTTCTTTTTTCCCTCTAAAATTTGATGATGTAATGTAATCTTATTTTATTATTTCCACTATTATTTTATAATTTCCTTAGGAGGCCCATTTTAGACCTCAAAATTCCCCTAATGCGCCATCACAATTCATGGGATTAGCGTTTCAACGGAAATCGTCATTGCATCTCATTTGAAAACAACTTTTTTGTGTTGTCGAAACTAGTGTCGAAATACCGACATAAACTTGACATGCTTATGACGATTAGGTGTGGGAAAGATCGTCACAAGGTACATCTCAATTCTGACAGCCTCTTTGTGACAATTGTGCAATGTTTGGGTGTGGGAACTGTGACATTTAAGCATGGGAATTACGACATTTATGCATGGGAATCCAGCATTTATGCGTAGTAATTGCGATGTTGAGATGTGGTAAGGTTGTCGCAAGCAATGTCTCAATTCCCACGGTCAGATAGCCTATTTTTCACATTCATGCATTATTTAGGCATGGAAATTGTGATGTTCTATTTGTAGGAATCATGAATTTTAGGGGTACGAATGGTGGCATTTAGGTGTAGTAATTGTGATGTTTAGGCATGTGAATTGTGTCATTTAGGTGTGGGAAATATCATCGCAAGACTGAAGGCCCTAGGTACTTTGATGATTATACCTTTGTTGCAATACAGATGGAGTTGGAAATTTAAAAAAATATCACATGTTTAAAACATTTTCACAATGTTTAGATATTTGTGTATATTCTACACTATCATCTATAAATTCAAATGTAAGGGAATTCTCTGTAACATTTGGAGTGGGTCTTGATCTTAATTAGGAGATTTGGGTTTAGGCCAACGGGTAGAGTATTTTCTTTAGGGAATGCAAAAGAAAACTAAAGAACTACCAAGAACTTCAACATTCTATGCATCATTTTCGTGCCTATGGTTCAGCATCAAAGTGCTTCCTACTAGTCCTCGTATTCTGTTGAAGAGGAATTAAAGCACCTCCAGAACTTGAAAATCTGGAGAACCCAGTCTCTATTAGAGTAAACAAGTTAAAGTTCAAGTAAGTTATACATGCTTTTATTTTTGTAATGCATCATGGATAGAAGTGATGTAGATATTATTAACATTTCTTGAATACATTTGAAAATTTCATGAATAGAGATGTTATTTCTAGGGTTTTGAAACTAACATAATTTGAAAGAGTATACAGATAGGGTTTGCATTAAGAATTTGTAAATTCAATACCTAGATTTTATGAACCCTAGTAAGGATTTGAATTAAAAGACCCTAGATATCTGGAAACCCTAGCTCCTGAATTGACATCAAGCTAAAAGAGTTGGCATACACTTTAGAGATAAGTTCCTTCTTGATTTTTCCCTCTTGTCTTTGTATATTTCGTTTGGTTTCTTGCTAGTGAGAATTACATGCACATAATGAAGGATGTCAAACTAGTTGAGAAAGTAAGATGAGGAGGGAGATCAAGTAAAACAAGGCTCATGTTTGATGATGACTAGTTGATAATGATGTCAATAAGAATGGCATAATAAAGGCCAAAGCCTAGAAAGAAAGAAGTAATTTGAAGTATGCGTCAAAAAAATGGGGTGGGGGGGATTAGATAGAAAGAAGCTCACTTACCTTAGATATATTGTAATGTCACTAAGATTATTGGGAGGTTTTTCTCGATATTTCAAGAGAGCCTGAATCCAAACACTAAGCTAAACAACTACCATCCAAACCATAGGGGTTGCAATTTAAGAAGCAAAGAAAGAATATGTTCACCAACTAGATTGAATAAGAATACATTCACTTATTTAATCCATATAAAGGCAAGCACATGATGGAATGCTAGAATATTTGTTACAAATGTGTAAAATTTTCAGGTATCCTAGTGATAAGTTCTATGTAGATAAGTTCAATACAAGGGACACACACAATCCCCAAACTAGGACCAACTGAAAGAAGCCATTTTATGGATACCTTATATTTCAAGTCAAAGTCATACTTCTTTATTGTCCAATAATGGCACACATACATCATAGTCATGAATATGAGAGTGAGAAGAATAGGTACCTAGGGCCCTTCTAGGAACTTAATGAGAGAAGATGAGAAGTAGAGGGCTTCGATAGAACCGAAGGAAAGTAGAAAACATATTGCTAGTAGAATACTCTTATGCTAACATATAATTATTACCAATGATGTAAGACGCGTAGTAACCAGCATGATTTTGATGATAGCTAAACCTACTATGAGAATACCAAGCACTTCAAAATTCATTACATTGGATAATGAAAACATATTATTATTTTTTATAGTTTTTTGGATTGAACTGTGTGTATTAGCTTGAAATTTCCATGATAATATATACAGTTCACTCCAAAAAAATATCAACAATATGACTGACTCTAGAAATATATAATCAAGAACACGTTCTTTCACTAACAAACATTATTCCATGATTAAATCTAAAATACACACATAAGGTGTAAAGAACAAAACCAACACATACCAAATGCATTTCCCATTCATTTCATATCTTGAAAACCAATAGTAACCGGTAGGCATAGGATCATCAAAATCTAGTTGTTTTCTATAATTTAAATGTGTCCATGTATTTTGTTAGATGTGTGCACTACTCTCACCCTAGGAAAGTAACCTAGTACCAAGAACTGGTTGATAATTGAAAATGTCCCATTGATGATTTCTTGACTTCCATCCATTGTTGCAAGTATCGCAAATCCTAGTACTGGCCACCGTAAAACTTCTACCAAGGTATTTATGCAATATTATATTATTTGATTCATAACCAATATGAAAAAATATATAAAGGCCAAGATGTGGGCATTGCCTCCTTGCATGCTCTGGAATCAACTTACGAAGAAGCTCAAGGTTGGCCCCCTTTAATTCTGCAAGACAAACATATATGATAATTTGTGATGTAAAAATTACCATGATGAATATAAGGAAATAAAAACACACTCGAAGACTACATTATTTCAAAATATTCGAAAACTAGAAAACAAGAGTAGGAAAAATATGTTGTTGATAATAGCCTTTGGCTTGAAGTAAAAAAGAGTAGGGAAAGGATGGCCATTTGGCAGTTGAGCGTTAGGATCACAGAGTTCATCAAAAAATGGATGAACACAAGCTTCCAACTACATTTAAGCAATTTTCATCATAAAATTAGGTCAAGGATACATTGTTAGATAACTTGGACAAGCCCGAAGGTGAGAACCATTGTAGCCGAGAACATCCCACAATTTTAGGCCTCTTATCAAAAGAAATTTAAATATTGGAAGCTTTATTCTCATGAAAATCCTTATTTTCCCTTTATTAAAACACCCAAGATTATATTTCTCAAGATAGACAATAACTCACGTAAAGTAGTTTGTCTCTAACATTTAGCTTGGGCTATTCCCCTAAGATGCACTTATATTATCACCCAAGAATTACATCATCCAATAAACTTTCTCCCAAGATGGAATCTTTTATGGTGATTTTCAAATAAATCTCCGATATCATAATGTATACCTCGGTTATTTCTTAAAAGATATACTTATATTGTCTCGAGATGTTCTTTCTAGTGTCGACTTATCTAGTATTTTACATCTCGTAATGTTTTTCTTTAATTATTCCCAAAAAAAAATCATGAATTTCTATTGAGAAAATAAAACCCGACAACATAAGTTGGTGGGCCTTCTCACTCTTGTTGATTGGTTCAATTCTCCTTTTAAATCCACATCATCTTGAGAAATTTGATATCGAATATAACTTGAGTTCTCCATTCCAAATTATTTCTGATATATCATTTCCCCAAGAAGACGATGCAAGCCTATTCAGATCACACCCCATATCAACTATCCAATTCTCCTCTGACACCTGTAAATATTCATGCGAGCCACATCTCCACAAATGCATTTCAAATTTTATGCTTAATTAATATGATTGAATGCCAAGTGTTATTTCAATTTTATGGTAAATTGATAGATGTACGCCATGAGTGTGTATTCATTAAGTGAGCCACATCTCCATAAATGCATTTTGAATTGTATGCTTAATTATTATGATTGAATGCCCAGTGTTGCTTCAATTTGATAGTGAATTGATAGATGTACACTATTATTATGCATTCATTAAGTGGGCCACATCTCCACACATGCAATTTGAATTTTACACTTAATTATTATGATTGATTGCCAAGTGTTATTTCAATTTGACAGTATATTGATAGATGCATGTATGACACAATTATGTATTCATTAAGTTGTCATTTATTTCAATTTACCTCCTTCTTTATGAGTTTTTACCTCATAATTTTCTTGTTCTCTATTCTTGTAGCTAGAGAAATTTTCAAGTCTTTCCAAGCTTCCAAATCATGTGCCTTTTGAATCTTCAAGGGAATTTGCAAATATGGGAAGAGTTAAGAATAAACAATTCATTCAGAAGACAACTAGACTTGGGTCATTGTTAGAAGAAATGGATAGTAAAAATTCATAGGCTTGGTTGTTCTTAGACACTATAATTTATATCCAAGATGTCGACATGTCAACATGGGACGAAATTTATAAACTAATGGAAGGAGAATTGGAATATGCAGACGAAAGCACCAGTGCTACGACGCTAGATGAAGATCCAAAAGTTTGCCAATGCTCTCCACTAAGTGATTCATCAACTTCTAGGATACACAAAATTAGTGCAATACCAAGGCCAATATTGTATACAGACATTATACAATGGGCTATAAACTTCATTGATGTAAAGAAAAAGTAGATCATTAGTCCCCTTGGTTCAATAATAGGCTCCTTCAAGCCAACAAATATTAAGGATATGGATAATTTTTCTTATTTCAAGCTTAACTATGATGAATTTTTAATTAGAGTTTGTGTAGAAAGAATGTAAAGAGATGGAAATAACCCTCCCTTCTCTTATCAGATATTGGAGGAAAGAGCCCAATAACCATAAAGAAGATTATTCCTATGAATATGCCATTGTTTCCCTTAGTTCCCCATATTTCTATATAGTCTCTATGTTATGTATATTATTTGGTATTAAAAATGCATCCCATTTTTCACTTCAGTGGTTCCTCTAATCCAAAGAGCTTCAGAAGTGTTTATCTTTAATTGGTCTTATTTTCTCTTTAAAAACATTGCCAAAAGTATTCTAAAATTCTGAGAAGATCAGTCTCCTACCCGTAATCCACCATATTACATGTCAGACTATCTTATGGATGTTATCTTCTTTTCTACTAACTTTCTAGCAATAGGTTGGAAATGGACACCTTTTGAAAGTTTCCCTATTCATGCATATTACAACAAGATATGGGAAGAAACATATTACGAACATTTTTACTAGATCATTCATGATGTTATCATTTTGTTTCATTAAAATATCTTTCATGAAAAGCGACCAGGAATGTCCAAAGTTGCCAAAGAGGATTTATAAATTATAGGAAATTGGTACACTGAATAAAGTTTCAATTATGTCGGGATTTATGAATGTCTTGGTCCTCTGTATGTATTACCTTTATATGTTCCATACTGAGTGTGTTGGCATTATGATTCTATTTTGGCTCTATGGTACAGGTGTTGTACTTGATGGCAACTCACTCTTGTAGCTGATCTCAGTTTAGGCACTCAAAATCATGGAAATTAAGATACCCGCAGGTAATCCTAGAAGAAGCCGCGGACCCGCAGGTACGCAGGTAATACGTTTAGAAGGTGCGGACCCCAGTTTCACTCTCTCCAATGCATAAAAGTGCGTGCACGTGGGAATCTTCATGAATGGTTCATGGTATTAGCCCGATAGTTTTTTATCAAATGGTTTTTGTCCATGGTATTGCATCCAAAAGTGTTGATCCCAAGTATTGGGTTCATGGTATTGTGTTATTATGGTTTTGGACCATGGTATTGAGAAGGTCTTGCCTATAAAAAAAGGAAAGGAGATCTCTTGGCCACACACTTGTAAAAATTTGAATATCTAAAGATCTGAAATTTTGGGTGGATGGTTTTAAAAGCTAGATCTAAATCAAGGAGAAAACGTAAAGTGAATCTATTGATAAGCCATGATCTCTCGGGCGCATGAACAGATCTGTGGATCTGACTGACTGTGGCAGATTGGAGTACTGAAAATTTGGACCTAATCAGAAGTCCGCAGGCGATCCGAAGGTGCAGTGCGGGGGCACGCAGCGTAGTGAAAGGCTCAGTGCGGGAGCACGCTGCGCAGTCAAAGGTGCAGTGCGGGGTACACAGTACAGGAGAAGGCATAGTGCGGGGCACACACAACACAAAAAAGGGCGAAGTGCGAGGTACGCAGGAAAAGAAAATGCACGGTGCAAATGTACGTTGTAAGTCAAAAGTAAAGGTACAGATCTAAAGAAAAGTACGCACAGGAGAAGAACAACCAGTGCGGATCTGCGCAGTTCAGTCTCAGAAGAGCTGCAGATATACGTAGGCCCCTGTTGTTTGAAAATTTATGAAACGTGGTCCTTAAAGAAGTAAAAGAGCTAAGGGGGTTGTAGCTCCCTTCCAGGAGAGACTGGAAAACGAGAGAGAATTGTAGCTCTTTGCAGGTTGCAGCCTGCGTACTGGTAAAGGACTGCACCCAGTACAAAATCATTGTAAAAGAAGTTTCTAATTGAAAGAAGATAGAGACATATTGCAGGAGGCGGTTTTCACCCACATTGGGTTTCCACCTTATATCTGGTGTTCTTTGGTGTGATTATCTATTTTTCCTGTTTCATGCTCATTATTATATACAAGTTAATGATCAATAAATTAAGGAAGGCATATTGAAAAGAATTAGATAATACTGATTCACCCCCCTCTCAGTATTATTTCCAACAATTGGTATCAGAGAAAGGTCCTTCTGAAGAAGCTTGATCGCTTAAAGGAAGATCTTTCATCATGAGCAACTACGAGAGGGAAGCATCAATCAGGCCACCAGTGTTTGATGGGACAAACTTCGTATATTGGAAGGTAAGAGTTACTACATATCTTCAATCTCTTGGTACTGAAGTCTGGGATATCATAGATACAGGGTATACTTTTCCATCAGCAACTTGTTCCTACAGATCCGGCTGAGAAGAAGAAATATGAAACAAATGCAAAGGCGGTCAATACTCTATTGGGATGTCTATTGCAATCAGAGTTTGTCAAAGTCATGCAGTATAAATCCGCAAAGGAAATATGGGACAAGATTGTTCTAAGCTATGAAGGAGATGATCAGGTAAAACGAGAAAAACTACAAACCCTCAGGATTCAGTATGAAAATATCAGGATGTACAATGATGAGAGTGTGGCTAACTATTTTCTTCGTGTAGATGAGATTGTTAATTGTATGAAAAATTTGGGTGAAGAAGTAAAAGAGGCTGTTGTGGTTGAAAAAGTTCTAAGATCTTTGTCCCCTAGGTTTGAATCTAAAGTTTCTG